>JAKUBD010000268.1:0-13389 GCA_030563125.1 Metschnikowia laotica
GGTGAGGAGGGTGAAAAACAAGAGACCGATACACAAAATCAACTTGCCCAAGGACAACCAGAACTCGGTCTCACCGTAGACCTTGACTGCGAAAATGTTGATGGCAGCGTAAATGGTAGAGTCGGTTGGTCTTTCGAAATAGTCGGCACATCCAGCACCGTTACCGCCTTGTGTGTCGTGCAAGGTGGTCACCATGTAGTTGCTGTCGGCAGCAAGAATCTCGAAAAGGTCCAACTCACCACAGCCAGACTCCCAACAGGAAGCATCACCGTATTGCTGAGTTCTTGGGATCTTGGCGTTCAAAAGCCAAATAGCGGGCATGTCAGCGTTGAAGCTGGAGGAGTCGGAGTCGGATGGCATCTTAAAGGAAACAAGGAACATCTTCTCAGCACCATTGAATCCGTGGTAGGCTGGAATACCCTCTCTGTAGTAGCCACAGTCACCGTTTGCACTGTCGTCGCCACACTCGAGACCAGACATCACCATGAACTCGGTGTTGGACTCGAGGGTGCAGTCCTCCAAGGGAGTGTTGGAAGAAGCACCGCTGGAAGCATCAGAGTTGGAGTAGGAGATAGAAAGACCAAATGTATCACTGAAAACACCAGATTTATCGCCACCGAAGTGGTTAAGGAAAGTCATGTTGGTAGCGGAGCCTGGAGTCCAGTTGGAGGTTCTAACCCAATCACCAGCGCTAGCAGAAACGGAAGAGGTGGATTGGGAGGTGGAGGCAGTGGCAGAACCAGCATCCGAGGCAGCAACAGAGGCAGAACTTACGCTGACAGTAGCAACACTGACACGGTCGGTAGAAGTGGTATCGGTAGGACCGGCACCCTGAGCGGCAACAACAGTGTTACCGTTAGCGTCAACGTACAAGGTGGTGGTCTCGACAGCTGTGGCTCTCTTGACGTGCTTGTGGTGACGTTCCTCACGAACCTCGCAGTCAGCGTCGTCTCTCTTGGAGTTGGAGGAAGAGGAGCTTGAGTTGCTTGGGTAGTAAACGGCGATTCCGCTCAACTTGATAGGACCTCTGAAATGGAGGGACAAATCCTCGTCAAATGGAGACAAGGAGCCGGAGAAACTGAACTTCTCGGTGTCGAAGTCACCCGATTCTTCGTCCATGTTGGTGACGGCTTTGTAAGAGCTGGAGAAACCGACATTCTTGTAAATAACCTTGGTGACCTTGTTACAGTAGGAGTAACCGGCGTATTCGGTACAACTAGCCTGGGCAGCACCAACCAAAGTGGTGGCCAAAGCAAGAAGAGAGGCGAATTTCATTGATGAATTCGAAAAGTCTAAAGGAGTGACTAAGGTAAGGAGTGGAACAGCAAAAAGCTTGGGTTAGAAAGGAAAGGAAAGGAAAGGAAAGAGAACAAAGGAATGTCGACGTGGGAAATGGTCGATAAATAAAACACCGCTGAACACCGTCTGATACAGGTGTGCTGGCCGACGCATGCGGGCGTTATGCATGAAGGAACATACAGGCATCCATGCAGGATATCGACACGGAAAGCGCGCTTTGCCTTGGCCTGTTTTGCTCCAATTTCCCCAGCCGCTTTGCCAGGGGCGCAGCTTCCGCACTCGTCTACATCGAGCTCATCTTGGCTGGTCAATGATCGAAAAGTGCCGCCGCTACGCTGTACCGTTCTGCCACCCTGGAATGCGATAACCGACTCGAAACTTGTCTGCGCCATGTTCCGGCGTTGTTTTAGGCTCGTCGAAGTACGTCACGTCTGTTTCACGAAGCCGCGACTCTTGGTGGTCAGAAGTGCGTTGCCTATGGGCGCTCAGCCTTGGCAGCCAACCAGTGCCTTCGGGCGGAAGGGGGGACGTAGAGGAAGAGGAAGAAGAGGAGAGAGAAGGGCAGAAAAAGTATAGGAGAGATTTTGAGAGTAAAGCGAGAGCCATGTTTGATATTTTTGTTTGATATACCTTCATGTCTCTTTTTATTCTTTTTTTTTTATTGCATTGGCATACGAATTTGCTTTCAGAAGTATATATGGCAGTGGCTGAGAATCCACTAAGGAGCAGCCTTTGTTTATGTAGTAACAGGCTCTTTGCTGAAGGCCAGATGGGGCAAGTATATGCATGGCGCGTGTGCAACATGCAGCCTTCCTACGCACAGTCGCGCGTATATGCAGAGAGGTAAGCGGAAAAGTGCGTGCAGAGATATCAAAATTTATCGGCTGGCCGCACGCAGGGCAGGGTTTGTGGTGTGTTGCGCGCCCTCGGTTTCATGGTGTTAATATTGTTGTTGTTGTTGTCTTGAGAGGCCCGGGGCTCAAATTACTGTTGCATTTT
Source organism: Metschnikowia laotica (assembly GCA_030563125.1). Classification (NCBI taxonomy): domain Eukaryota; kingdom Fungi; phylum Ascomycota; class Pichiomycetes; order Serinales; family Metschnikowiaceae; genus Metschnikowia; species Metschnikowia laotica. The sequence continues at coordinate 2,299 of JAKUBD010000268.1, forward strand.
TCACCGCGATTCAGCAACACCGGCGGCGTCCGAAGTGGGGTTATGGGACAAATTGCACACGCGGCCAGTTGGGTTTTAGGCAGCTGCAAGCAGTTGTACCCGAGCTGCCTTCCATGATGAAAACCTGTCGATAGGTCGAGTCTAGAGCGAGCACATCGCTGTCAGTGACGCACGGGCTGCGGTGAGACGATCCAGACACTGGGCAGAGAGACGAATCGAACGGCGTTCGAGAGCGGTGTATGCCAGATCCGGCGTTTGCTAAAAGTGCCAGACTGCGGCGGGAGATGGCCTATTGCAGCTACGCGCCGCACAGCAGGGACTCAGCGTCGGCCGAGATCTTGCTCTTGATCCATGCACGCTCAATGTGGTGGCATTCGCGCTCAATTCAGCAGGTGCATTCCTGGTTTCGCGGCTGCGCTTTAGCGAGTAGTCGGCGCGATCCTGCAAGGTAAACGGTCCAGCGGAAGGGGAGACGGTTAGATTTGCTGAAAGCGCGGGCGCCAAAAAGATTTATTGTTTTTTATGCGCAGTGTGCCTTTGCCATTCCGGGACTTTGAGTGTTTGCTTTAAGCTTTTGTAGCTGAATCTGGTTTGTAGTCGAGTCTCATTGTTTCTCGGATGTCTGGCTGTATGGGACGTGATTTCACAGCACGACAAAGGTTGCAACCGAGAAGAGTTGCATGAGAATGGAACGCTTTGTGAGTAGAGCGCACTTTCTTAGGGCCATGTGGGATGGCGTGGCACACCTGATCTGGCTCGAAGCGCTCAGCACCTATTTTCTACCGCTCCACTCTGATCCGTCATGATCCGTCCTGATCCGTCCTGTTTTTTTTTTTTGCCGTTTCTTGATGCCCGACGAAAAGTCTCGTTAGTTCCGTGGTTAATTTTGACCCGGCTGCCGCTTTCCCATCCCTGGCAACTTCTTTGTTCGGGCCTCGTTTTGTTCGGGCCTCGTGGTTTTCTTTCCCGACCAAACCACCCCCGCCTCCAAACAATAGCGCTCGGCCCAGCAGCGGTAGCACGGCTGGCGGCGCGGGGGAAAATAGCCGCCTCATCAATACACCCTTGGCGAGCTCCAGTACATCTTATTTGACTCGATTTGAGGCCTTTTCTAGTTTGAGGGCCCTTCTCCATACTCCTTTTCTTTTTTTTTTATTCCCCAGAATCAACCCTTTCGGCCTCTCCTATTTCCCATTTTCAGCCCCACTGCGGCCCCAGCATCACGCGGCCCCAGGCCCACTGCCCGCCGACACCGGTCGGATCGGGCAGATGCGCACATCGTTCCTTCTAATAATAGTGCTTACGTTTTCGTCCCAACAACTACTTCGCCTTTCATTTTGCACCACCACCCCCACTTGCCGCTTGACACTGGTTCTGTTTTGCTGCCGCCTGTTTTGTTGTTGCCCGTTCTCTGTATAATTGATTGTTTTTCACTTCACCGCCGCCGTCCATCGCAGCATCCAGCATTCCTTGTTTCCGGGCTTCTTTCGTTCCCAAACCTTCACTCCACCGCAAATGTCCAAGAAATCTTCCGCCTTCACCACGCCCGTGACGGCCAGCTCTGCCTACTTCAATCCCTATGAGGCCCGCAGCTCGCCCATGTCTCCAGCGTCTCCCCGGGTGGCCATCAATCCGGTCGTTAGTGACTACCAGTTGTTGGACCAGGTTTCGAAGCACTCGCTCCAAAACATGAAGATCGTCGTGGTCGGCGATGGAGGCTGCGGAAAAACTTGCCTTTTGGTCAGTTATGCGCAGCAGAAGTTTCCTGAAATCTACGTACCTACCATCTTCGAAAATTACGTCACCACCGTGCGCTCTCCCTCGGGCCTGCTCATCGACTTGGCTCTTTGGGATACCGCGGGCCAGGAGGAGTACGATCGCTTGCGTCCGTTGTCGTATCCTGACTCAGACTTGATTCTCGTCTGCTTCGCGCTTGACAACTTGGTGTCGCTCCACAATGTCCGCGACACTTGGTACCCCGAGGTCAACTACTTTTGCCCCGGCATTCCCGTGGTCTTGGTGGGCACTAAAAGCGACTTGGAGCTGACCATCGACCCCGACCTTCCGGGGCGCATCGCCACAGAAATCGGTGCCGTGGCCTACATTCAATGCTCGGCCAAGACCATGTCAAACGTCAAGGCCGTGTTCAACTTTGCGCTTCACCAATTTCAACACGAAAAAGACCTCAAGGAGCAGACAGATCGCCTGCGAAAGCGCATGTCCCGGATCTTGGGTGCCCCAGGCCACTCTCGCAATTCCAGTGGTGGCAGCTACAAGAAGGGTCACTTGAAGAAAGCTTCCGTCAATTCGTCCGTCCTTCTAGACTCTCCATTGACCGAAGAAGCATATCCGACAAACCCATACACTCAACGCCAGGCGGATCATCTGCGCTACAATGACGAGGAGTTTGCTTTTACCCGCTCTAAGAAGTCTCGCAAGTGTACGATCTTATAAGAGTGCCCGGGGGTGTTTTCTTCATCTAGGTACTTCATGGGCTGCGAAAAACGAAAAAAGAAGGAGGGGGAAAGGGGAATTGGGAAGAGTAGGAGAAAGGCAACGGACTCAATTGAAATAGAGCAGCAGTTTCTAGCTCACCACAACAATTTTGTGTCCCGCATGTCTCCTCTTCATCCCGCCGAAATCTGACCTATCCCGATTGGCGCCCGCCGACTTTTCCACCGGCAATCTATTCTGCATTTTTCAATTGACGTAGCCAACCTCTTCCCCACGCGCCGCGCATGCCGGATCTTGATATCAACATACAATAGTCCGCGTTCATCACCGGCTTTTCAACCTCTACCAACCTCCACCAACCTCAACCACCTCCATTCCTTTTCTAACCCTCGCCACAATGTCCGAACCCGGCCAACAACACACCGGTGAACTCAGGCAGCGCACGGGCGACCATACAAACGCTGCGAATGAAGGGCAGCCGTCAAACCCAGATCCTGCCGCCCCAGATGTGTGCCATCTCCACCAAAAGGACGCTGGAAACAAGTCAGATATTCACTACAAATCGCGGCTCCTGATGTTGCGCTACACGTTGCGCCGGATGTGCTTGCCCATCGTGCGTGAAGAAACACAGATTCTCGCCAGTCTACAAAAAAAGGTCCGTCTCCCGTTTCTCGACTTCTATTTTGCCTGGACCGCCAATCTAGCCTCCCACACATTCTACGTTTTGTTGCTCCCGCCGCTGTTGTGGTACGGCGCTTCTTCCATGGGCCGTGACCTCGTCATTGTTTTGGGTTTGGGTATTTACGTCACAGGATTCTGCAAGGACTTTCTTTGTTTACCCAGACCGCGGTCTCCTCCGTTGCATCGCATCACCATGCTGACGTACACTACGCAAGAGTACGGTTGGCCGTCGTCACACTCCGCCAACGCCACTTCGGTCTCATTGGTTTTAGCGTGCAAACTCTGGGAAGTCCGGGATCAAGTCTCCTCTGCCACACTCGGCGGCTTATTTGCCGTGCTTGCGCTTTACTACTTCTCGTTGATCTTCGGCCGCCTCTACTGCGGTATGCACGGGCTTTTCGACATTGCCACCGGCTGTGTCATTGGTACCGCCGTGTTTGGGGTCCGATGGGTTTACGGTGCCGCATATGATCAGTGGCTCCTCTTTTCTCTGTACAACGAGTCGATCGTGGGTATTCTCAGCACCGTGGCCCTCATTGTGGGGTGCCACTTGTGCCTCATCCACATCTATCCTGAGCCGGTCGACGACTGTCCTTGCTTCGACGATTCTGTGGCGTTTGTGGGTGTGCTCATCGGCTTAGATTTGGCCCACTACGCGTGCGCTCTCACCGACTACTTTACCGCCACCAACGAATTTGGCGACGCGTTGTTGATTCCTTTCGATCCACAATGCAGCGGCTGGGTGATGATGAGCCGCTTCATCTTGGGCGTGGGCTTGGTGGTGGCGTGGAAAGCGCTTCTGAAGCCGCTCGTGTTCACCATACTTCCGCCCTGCTATAAGGCCATCGGATTGAACTTGCACCGGGACCACTTTATTTCCACCGCTCACACAAAGAGCTCCACGCGTCAAATCCGAAGCCAGTCCTTATCGAACATGAAGGGCGAGCCGTTGATGGAAATGGAAAACGTGTTGAGGTCGGCCCGTGATACGGAAACTGTCACGGTCGGCCCGGACAACGACATCGACGCATACGAGTTGATGCACTATCGCTCCACGCATCCTAACGACGAGGACCTGGAGCCCGTGGAGGTGTGCATCAGTGGTGTTTTCCGGCCCCGTTACGATGTGGAGATCATCGGCAGGGTCATCATCTACGCAGGTATCTCTGTCATGAGCGTGTGGGGACTCGGGTTGTCTGTACAATTTTTGGACTTGATTTGAAGGAACACTTGCTTAGTTTTGCTGCCGCTGAACCATCCATTGCTAGCGGCCTACCTACCCATTAATCGTGACAATTCTTGGCGATTGAATTCACCCCAGCCGCGCTTTTGCTCTGCCACCAATAGATGATACCGTAGTAACCATCACGTAAGTGCGATGAGCTCACAGACAGGAAAAAACCCATCCGCTTGCACTACTTCCATTCACCCCCAGTGTCAAACAGAAGCACGGAAAAACCTTCACCACCGCTTATTCTAGGCTCTTAACTTCGCTCCAGGCCAGTCCCCTTTTACTCCTGTAACACCACCAAAGATCTGATGGCGCCCGTGGAACAGCATCCCCCGGCCCCAAGCCAGGCTACGCCCGAGGCCACTTCCAAGGCCACGGCCGAACCACCAAACACAGACATTCCCGCCAACAAGAAACCCAAGCAGCTTCAGAAAAAGTACAAGCGCAAGTACAAAGCCAAGGATGTGGACCCAACGGCACCCATGGGTGTGTTGCAGCTCGAAATCAAGGAACTTCTAAGCAAGCATGGACTCACCGAGTCTGACGTGGCTAATGACATGCGCGAGCTTCTCAACGACAAATCCGTGGAGCAACTTTATCACCGCGTGGTAAGTAGCGTCGAGGTTCTCCAGCTTTCGTCGAACGGCGATGGAGTGGCTCTCATACCGCACCCGGCCAACCCTGACAAAAAACAGATTGTGGTGGTGCCTTTTGGCATTCCGGGCGACGTGGTGCAGATACGAGTGTTCAAATCGCATCCGTTGTATGTGGAGGCAGATTTACTAGCCGTTGAGAAGGCGGGTTCTGCCAGAGATGACGACTTAATCAAGTGCCAATACTTTGGCAAGTGCTCCGGCTGCCAGTACCAAAACATTGCTTACGATACTCAACTCGAGTTCAAAAGAAACACAATCATCAACGCATACAAACATTTTGCGCCACAACTTTACGGCACCGAGCTCCCCGACGTGTCGCCCACTCAACTGTCGCCGTTGCAATACGGCTACCGTACCAAGCTCACGCCTCACTTTAATGTGCCAAACAAAATCCCGGAGAACTACACGAGGCCGGCATTGGGCTTTGGCAGTAAGGGCAGGCCCGAGTGGAAGAAAGACGTGGCCGGTGGTTCCCAGCTGATCTTGGACATCGAGGAGTGTCTCATTGGCACTTCGATCGTCAACAAAGGCATGGAAAACGAGCGCCGCCGCTTCTTGAACGACTTCACGAAGTACAAGCGGGGCGCTACGATTTTGTTGCGTGAAAACACCATCACTCCCGACAGCGATGGCAATTTCGCCGTGACGGATGGCTCCAAGAATTCCGAAGACGAAGTTTCCTCTGAGGTAGTCACTGTGTGCGATCAGAAATTGACCAAAACCTGTGTCACTGAGCCCCGGACTGTCGTCACTGAATATGTCAGCGGATACACGTTTGAATTCAGTGCTGGCGAGTTCTTTCAAAACAACAATCTGATTTTGCCTGCGGTTACGGACTACGTCAAGCAAAACCTCTATATCGAAGGATCGGAGGCACACGAAGAGAATTTTTTGGTGGACGCTTACTGTGGGTCCGGCCTTTTTTCCATCACATGTCTGAGTGGAGTGTCCCGAGTGATCGGAGTCGAAGTTAGTGCCGACAGCGTTAAATTCGCCGAGAGAAACGCAAAGAGAAACAACATCGAGAATGCCAAGTTTATCGTCGGCAAAGCAGAGGAAATTTTCAAAAACATTGACACGCCCGCCGAGAGAACATCCGTCATTCTAGACCCACCGAGAAAAGGCTGCGACGAGGTATTTTTGAACCAGCTAAGCGTCTACCACCCCGCCAAGATCGTCTATATCAGCTGTAACGTTCACTCGCAAGCAAGAGACGTCGAATGGTTCTTGAAGAGCACAGAGGCCGGAAAGGACTACGAGGTCCAGAGCATCAAGGGCTTCGATTTCTTTCCCCAGACCCATCACGTGGAGTCTGTGGCTGTGTTGACGTTGAAAAAGTAGGCTACTCGTTCACAAAGACAACCAAATATGGCAGGCGACAGGTCATCTTCCTGGCTAGAAAGCATCGGCCAAAGGCCATGGGCTATCGGCGCACGTGCCTTGGATAATTTTGCACCCATGCACAGCGCAAAACTCATTACAACTAAATAGCAATTCAGTCATTACAAGTAAAGTGCCAACACTGGAGCTCATGAACACCCAACTCTGCTAAAGAATCTTTTTATTCCCCCCTCTGGAAACTCGTTTGGTACACGGGATCTGAGATCTCCCTCTCGCGATGATTAGGGCTTTTGCCCTCACGTACATGCAGGCCACATCCATCACCGCGACCTGCACGCGCCCAGGCCCACTCGCACCCAAGTGGAAAAAAAAAATTTCCGTTAAACTTTTCCTAACAACTAAGCTAACATACAAAATGGAGAACGATAAGGGTCAATTAGTATGTAACACATCATCGAATGAGTTGCTATGAGTGCAACGCTAGTGACTTCGTGTCTTTCCATACCGCCTCGTGGAGAGGTCTCATCTCTGCCACCAAAAGTCGTCAACCAGGTTATTCACAAATTCCTTCCTTAGCCGAATCACGGTTACAAATCATCCATCCAAGAAGAATTGAAACGGCGTCAGGCAACACAATAGTCCAGTGGCCGGAGAGTTCCAAATCACAACCCAAAAGAACCACGACACCTGTCCTCGAATTCATCAACACCAGTTACTAACATTTTTAGGTCGAATTGTACGTGCCAAGAAAGTGCTCTGCTTCCAACAGAATCATCAAGGCCAAGGACCACGCTTCTGTCCAAATCAACATCGCCAACGTCGATGCTGAGGGTAGAGCCGTCCCAGGTGACAACCAAACCTACGTTTTGAGCGGTTACGTCAGAGCCAGAGGTGAGGCTGACGACTCTTTGAACAGATTGGCTCAACAAGACGGTTTGTTGAAGAACGTCTGGTCTTACTCCCGTTAAGGATTCGGAATACATAACTAATGCCATATCATCTTGAGACGTTTGTATTTTTAGCAAGCTCGATAAGTGTTTATGCACGCTCTTCGTGCAACAGGCCCGCCGAAAGCTGCCTGAATTCAAAGAGCCGAGAAACGTGCCGAGTTCCACGGCTTCGTGTTTGCCTCGTTTTCGCCTTGTTTTCGGATATTCAACGCTGACAAGAAGAGGAAAAACAACGTGAGCCGTCCAGTCCTGCAGAGAGAAGATGGGGTGCTGGGTTCCCCAAATTTGGCCCCACGTTTAACGAACAACACTTCTACACTCAACGTTCCCCGCCAGGTATCGCCGCTTTTTAAGTCGCCAACACGTATTTAAAGAGCCAGCTGCCGCCCACCCAATTCTCAGTTCTCAAGTCCGTTCTGCCTCCGTTTTTCCGCTTCCGTGCACCACCCTCCTCGTGAAACCTTATCAGTCGTTCCCCCTTCTCCTAAAGAATGACGAATGCCATTGCAACGCTTCTTTACGATCCTTCGTATCTTCCGGGAGCGCTCGTTTTAGGTCATTGCTTGCAACTGCGTGTGCCTGAAGATACCAAAATGGTGGTAATGATAGACAAGGCCCGCTTCACCCCATTGCACCTCAGCCTTTTGCAAGAGTTGTGGCACGATTTGGTGGACACACCAGTGGTCGAGTCGAGTCTTCAGGAGAAACTCGTCAATGACTTGAAAAGGCCCGAACTTTCTCTGACCTTCACCAAGGTCCAATTGTGGTCGCTTCCTTACGACAAGGTGTTGTATTTGGATGCCGACACCTTGCCCCTCGACGGTGCCGGCCACGTAGCGGACTTGCTCCGCTTAGACTTTCCCGCAAGCCACATTGTGGCGGCTCCGGACTCTGGATTTCCCGACATATTCAATTCCGGAATGTTTGTGTTGCGGCCCAATGCTAGCGACTACTCGCTGCTCTTGAACTTGGCTCAATCGGGCGATTCGTCGGTGTCTTTTGACGGTGCAGACCAAGGTTTGCTCAACCAGTATTTCAACTCAAGCCCCGACTGGGTGCAAGAGACGCTTCATTCTGGTGATACGAACGTGTCATCCAGACAATTGACCCGCTCTTCGCGTTGGATTCCCGTGCCGTTCCTCTACAACACGACACCTAATGCACAGTACGAATACTTTCCTGCCTCAAACCACTTTGGGTTTACTGCTACTGATTTCTCATCTGATCTTGGCAGCGGTGTTGAGAACGCCAGCAATGCCAACAAAGCTGTGCCGCACGGAGGCAGGCTCGTCCTGTTCTCTCCTTATAACAACACCGCATTGAGACATTTTCATGGTTCTGCATCATCATCGCTGGTAAAACTTATTCATTTCATTGGCCCCAACAAGCCATGGTGCGGTGAATCCTCTGGGTTGTTTTCTGCATGGTGGAGGCGCTGGTACGAGTACTCCAATGGAAAGCTGATAGACAGTACCTTGCACAAAAAGTACACCAGCGTGAATATTCAAGAACTCGAAGTGCCGGGCGCTAAAAGCGGCTCTGCTGGCAGCGTCGCCTACTCGCCGGCGGAATTGTGCAACCCGAATAATTACCAACATCTTGGAAGTAACGTTGCGGATTCAGCTATGGCATGGGACGCCACCAAGGAAGCTCCGCCCACTAGGAAACCAAGAAACTTTTACTATGAACCAAAGTCTGTCTCCTTTGTGGACACAGCTTCAAGCCCTCCACAGGGCTCATCAAAGAAAGACTTTGTTAGGGATGCACCCAACAAGACACACTCGTCTAGCTTCGAGCACGGTATGCGCCCAGATCAGAAGCCGGAGAGAGTTTTCGACTCGAGCACTGAATACGTACCGGAACATGTTCTCTTAGACAAGCAGGCCAGGAAGCGCAGTGCTGTTCTGGGAAGTCAGATTGCGCCAGATGAAGGTGATATCGACTATCAGTTCTCGAAGCTCAAGATGAAGAATGAGGCACAAAGAACGGGAGAATATGACGACAGTGGATTAACGAAGATATTCCCATGGGAGCACAATCCGAGAAGAGCGCCGGAACGCGTGTGGGACTAATTACTTGACTGCGAGGCCTTGTTGTAAGCGGTACGCAGAGAAAGAGAAGTGAGAGAGAATGTGGCAGAAGGGTTTTTCGAGTTCCGAAGACTAAGTCAGAGAGAAGTGATAAGAGCAAGAGCAGAGGAAGAAGACTAAGATGAGGGCGACGAAGTCCAGTTGCACTGTAAGATACCAAATGATCGTGAAAATTCGATTAGAAAGTCGCGCCGCACCAACTGACGGATACTGAAAAGCCACCCTAACTAGACAGATAATTGAAACAAGAAAATGATGAAAAGGACAAAAGAAAGAAGTAGAGTCAAGAGTAACGAATAGAGAATTGTTTCCTTTTTTTTTTCTCTCTTTTATTCTACTTCTCCTTTTTGAAACCCGACGGCAACATGTGTCTCACCGCTGTCGCAGTGTACCCTCCAAATCATCTCTGGCAGATGAAAGATGAGATGACCTGCATATACACGTCAATGATCCGCTCCATCAGCGGCTGCATAAGCACGAATGCCAGACCCTAGTTTGGCGTGAGATGAAAGCTATAGCAAAGGCTGGTGCCTGGCACGATCGAGTCACAAATTAAGAGTTAAATTTTTGGCCAGAATACGCACAGTTCCCGCTTGCCAACAAGGGGTCGTGGCGCGGTTACCCGGCCATGAAAATTTTGTGACAGGTGTGCAGGCGCAATACCCGCGAGGGTGAAAACGAAAGAAAAAAAGGGAACTCGATCAACTATCCACCATACAAAATGTCCAACGGTATCACTGAAGTCGACACCAACTTGATTGAGAGTAACTACGACAACGTCGTCTACACCTTCGATGACTTGAACTTGAAGCCTGACATTGTCAGAGGTATCTTCGGTTACGGTTACGAAGCTCCATCTGCCATTCAACAAAGAGCTATTTTGCCAATCACTGAGGGCAGAGATGTCTTGGCTCAAGCTCAATCTGGTACTGGTAAGACCGCTACCTTCACCATCTCCGCTTTGCAAAACATTGACGCCAGCGAGAAGGCCACTCAGGCTTTGATCTTGGCTCCAACCAGAGAGTTGGCTTTGCAAATCCAAAACGTCATCACCCAAATCGGTTTGTACATGGATGTCTCCGTCCACGCCTCTATTGGTGGTACCTCCATGGCTGACGACATTGAGGCCTTCAAGTCTGGTGTCCAAATCGTTGTTGGTACTCCAGGTAGAGTTTTCGACATGATCGACAGAAGATACTTCAAGACCCACAAGGTCAAGATGTTCGTCTTGGATGAGGCCGATGAGATGTTGTCTTCTGGTTTCAAGGAGCAAATCTACAACATCTTCAAGTTGTTGCCAGAGACCACCCAAGTTGTCCTTTTGTCTGCTACCATGCCACAAGACGTCTTGGAGGTCACCACCAAATTCATGAACAACCCTGTCAGAATCTTGGTCAAGAAGGACGAGTTGACTTTGGAGGGTATCAAGCAATACTACATCAACGTCGAGGAGGAGCAATACAAGTTCGACTGTTTGGTTGACTTGTACGACTCTATCTCTGTCACCCAAGCTGTTATCTTCTGTAACACCAGATCTAAGGTCGAGCAGTTGACTACCCAGTTGAAGGCTAACAACTTTACCGTCTCTGCTATCCACGCTGACTTGCCTCAAGCTGAGAGAGACACCATCATGCAAGAGTTCAGATCTGGTTCCTCTAGAATCTTGATCTCCACCGACTTGTTGGCCA
>JAKUBD010000269.1:0-13378 GCA_030563125.1 Metschnikowia laotica
CCGGCCAGTTGACTCTCATAGTGACAAGAATCCGAAGTGGCGTTCTTTCTTACTTCAATGGCCCCCTTCCGATTAGACTCTTAAACGACACCGACGATGCGTTTTCGCAAACGCTCTCCTTCTCATTCTGCTCTCCTCTCTTTCTTGCCGTTGCCGTTCGCATTCTCCACTGTTACCGTCTTCCAGCAAAACCTAAACACAGACCCAAATACAAATGTGAAACGGTGCCGCAACAAGGCCCATACATGGCCAACCTCTGCCCAACTCAGCGGCATCAAAGGCTGAGCCTCGGCTGAGCCTCGACTGATGCGCGGTTATTGAGCCAGCCGCACCCACGCCGTTGTGGGCGCATGGAAAGAAGCTTTTCACCCGCGGCAGAAAAGCGCAAGGCGCAGAAAACAAGATTCTCCGTCCTCAGCCTAGACTGCCCCTCCCAGCCCAATCTGCGCATGTCTATCCGGTCACGCAGCGGCCAATGCCGCCTGAGTCTCTGCAGCCCTCACGCGCGGAGCCCTCGCATACCTATGCAGAATATTTATGATTTTTCCAAATCAGGAAGGCCCTTCAGCAGCCCCATGTTTCCTTGCGAACGTGTCTGGATCCTCCACAGGGGCAGGAGTCCACGGTGCTCCTTGAAACAAGCCTTGCCGCTGAATCGAAAGGCGTCTTCTGTCACCAAAAACACCCGATCTCCCTGTCGCCGCCCAATGCTCTTTTGTGGAGGCGTGCTACGACCGCCACTGGATGGCGGTTCCAGGAAGTGACGCGCAGGCCCGCCGCGCCAAAAGGTTATTTATAGTGGCACCTCGAAACGCTCTGCCGAAGAAATATTTACCTTCCGTTCTAGGCAACGTACCTGGCGAAATTGCATGGCATGGCATGGTTCTCCGGTCGCCGAAAACACTTTGCGGACTTCTCGAACGTATGGTTTGGCTGGCAAACCACCGACCTCGAGTCGACCGTCAACGATGCAACCGTATCGCCTTGCGCCCCAGCCTGCCCAAGAAAGAATAAAAATGAAAAAAAGGCAACCGCCTTTGCCAGGCGCCTCGGCCCATATTTCTTATCCGGCTTCTTTTCTCTGCTGCTCTCGGCTGCCGTTGTATACATTCCGGCAGCGTACTATATTTTTCGTATAGTGAGAATGTCACACACGCCTTATACAAAAAAACACGCACCGCTTTGGAATAAGAATCTCATCCTCATTTCTTCCACCACTTTTTGTCCATCATGTGGTATGTCTCCCCGAAGATGCCATTGCTCGTCGTCTCTGCATTCTTGACCCGTAATGTTACTAACTATACAGCGGAATTTTCGGCTACGTAAACTTCTTGGTTGATAAAACCAGAGGTGAGATCATAGACAACCTTTTGGAGGGACTCTCGAGATTGGAATACAGAGGCTATGACTCCACCGGTATTGCCATCGACGGCGACGAAAAGGGCGCTCTGGAAATCATCAAGAGCCCAGGTAAGGTCAAGGTTTTGACTAGCGAAATCGACAAGAAGAACCTCGACAGATCCATTCTTTTCGACAACCACGTTGGTATTGCCCACACCAGATGGGCCACTCATGGTCAGCCTGAATTCAGCAACTGCCACCCTCACCGCTCCGATCCTAACTCTGACTTCATCATTGTCCACAACGGTATCATCACCAACTACAGAGAATTGAAGACCTTGTTGCTCTCTAAGGGTTACAAGTTCGAGTCCGAGACTGACTCGGAGTGTATTGCCAAGCTCTTCAAGCACATCTACGACACTAACACAAAAGCCGGTATCCATTTGGACTTGAACGAGTTGACCAAGCAGGTTTTGTACGAGTTGCAAGGCTCCTATGGTTTGTTGGTCAAGTCCTCCCATTTCCCGGGCGAAGTCTGCGGAACTAGAAAGGGTTCTCCATTGTTGGTTGGTGTCAAGACCGAGAGAAAGTTGAAGGTGGACTTTGTCGATGTGGAGTTCCCCGAAAACCAAGACCCTGTCGCTGCTGGCATGACCCACCCAGAAGCCAACTTAAGAACCTCTCAGTCCAGAGCTTTCTTTGCAGAGGACGGCATTCCATCCCCCGCAGAGTTCTTCTTGTCTTCCGACCCAGCTTCTGTCATCCAGCACACCAAGAAGGTCTTGTTCTTGGAGGACGATGACATTGCTCACATTTATGACGGTGAATTGCGTATTCACCGTGCCAAGAAGATCACCGCCAACGAGCCTACCCAAAGACAAATTCAAACCTTGGAATTGGAGTTGAACCAGATCATGAAGGGCCCATACAACCACTTCATGCAGAAGGAGATTTTCGAGCAGCCAGACTCCACCCTCAACACCATGAGAGGAAGAATTGACTTCGAAAACTACTCTGTCAATCTTGGCGGTTTGAAGGCCTGGTTGCCAACCATCAGAAGATGTAGAAGAATCATCATGATTGCATGCGGAACTTCTTACCACTCTTGTTTGGCCACAAGATCTATTTTTGAGGAATTGACCGACATTCCTGTCACCGTTGAATTGGCTTCAGACTTCTTGGACAGAAAGTCTCCAGTCTTCAGAGACGACACCTGCGTTTTTGTTTCCCAATCGGGAGAGACTGCAGACTCCATGATGGCCTTACAATATTGTTTGGAAAGAGGTGCTTTGACCGTTGGTGTTGTGAACTCTGTTGGCTCCTCCATGTCCAGACAAACACACTGTGGTGTTCACATCAATGCAGGCCCCGAGATCGGTGTTGCATCCACGAAGGCATACACCTCCCAATACATTGCATTGGTATTGATCCTGCTTTCGTTGTCCAACGACTCTATCAGCAAGAGGGAACGTCACATTGAGATCATCAAGGGTTTGCAGAAGATTCCCGAACAGATCAAGACCGTTTTGCTCTTGGAAAGCAAGATCAAGGACTTGTGTACCCAGTTTTTGAACGATCAAAAGTCTTTGTTGTTGTTGGGAAGAGGACATCAATTCGCCACCGCCTTGGAGGGAGCCTTGAAGATCAAGGAAATCTCCTATATGCATTCTGAGGGTGTTTTGGCTGGTGAGTTGAAGCACGGTGTGTTGGCCTTGGTCGACAAGGAATTGCCAATCATCGCATTCGCCACTAGAGATTCATTGTTCCCAAAGGTGATGTCTGCCATTGAGCAAGTCATTGCCAGAGATGGAAGACCTATTGTCATCTGCAACGAAGGCGATGACGTGATGCAAGGTAAGGCATTTGCCACTTTGCATGTTCCTTTAACGGTCGACTGCTTGCAGGGTTTGTTGAACGTGATCCCATTGCAGTTGATGAGTTACTGGTTGGCTGTGAACAGAGGAATCGATGTTGATTTCCCTCGTAACTTGGCCAAGTCTGTTACTGTGGAGTAAAGAATTTTGCACGCATATTGTTTAATGTATCAGCTATACCCATATTCAATGGTGTTTGAAGTAGTCAGAAGATCTGAGCCACACCGACGTGTAATCGAATGCGCTTTCGCCCACATCCAAATACTTCTTCACGTAGTACTTGGTACTGTCGCCGTCGACGAGATCCAAGTTAGGTCTAAATGTGTTAGTATGAAGTTCATTCGAGTCGTTGGTGGTGCTGGTTGTGTTTATTGTTGGTGAAATCTGTTTGGGGCCACATACGACAAGCCTGTGTTTCTTCTAATACCGGCCAATAAAGTGGAGATCAAAACTAAGTCGAATCCCACGTGTGCTGCTTTGCTTAATGTTCCCTGCGGTTAGTTTCGGTCCGGCGAGGTCTCGCTTGGTCCACGTACCATTTTTATAGAGTTAGTTGGAATAAACGGATTATCGGTGCGTCAAGTGAGGATGGCCTCGAAAGGTGTGCATGTGAGGGTCCGGACTCCTCAGCATCCGCACTTTCGACAAACTCATCAATTTCAAAACCACCCGTTTTTTCATCTTGTCTGCGGCCATCCCAATATCTCAGCTTGCCATGTTCAAAAACGCATAGATAACGGTACAAGCTGTGTTTCACCACCACATCTGTGAAGCTATTAAAAAAAAAATTTGACCGCGGCCACGTCCGCCCCGCTGACACCTGAGTCCACCAAGGCTAGCAACAGTGAACTCTTCCTGGCTTTGACGACCTTTGCTTTGTATACTGTTGTTGCACAAGAATGGTTTGTCTTTTGACTTGTTCGGCCCCCGTTATAATGTCTAACGTCTAGCGTGTGAGGCACGCGGCGCTGGATCTCCTTGTGGTGGTTCAGCGTGGCTGGGGCAGCTCCAAGAGGGCCGTCGCCCCCTCTCTTTTGTACTCTCTTTTTTATCTGTGTGACTTTCGGCTGTTGCGGTCTGTGCTTTTATACTCCCAGCACGATTGTGCTTGTTGCCTCTGTCCGTGTTTTGCTGTCGGTCAGACAAAGCGATCCGGCCGGGCTTCTGTACGAGCAGTTGCCCCGTGCCTCGCTTCCTAATTCCATTTCCACTTGCGTAGCTACGTTCCCATTCCGATCAGATTGTCGTCAGAAAGACGATGTCTGGGTATTTTCTTCGTCGATCTGTCTGAAGAGTCAGCCACTCACCCCAAACCCTCCGGGTAACGACAAATGTTGACCTGCACCCAGCGCCTCATTCAAGTGCTGGGAATTTTGCTAACACACTGAAAAGACCTGCTAAGGTGCTACCAAAGACGGAGTTATCCAGAGCCGAATTCGTTCGTGACCACAAGCACCCCTTGATATGTCTGATAGATACAGACCCCCACCAGGCCCCAAAGGTCCTCGCGGGCCGCCATCTTCATCTTCAAAGGACCTGTGGAACGGACAAAACTCCAAACTGCATTACTACAACAACTCACAATCCCAAAGGTATTCCGAGCGAGATAACTACAGGCCCAAGTTTGCCGAGAAACAAAGGCATCAAGGCAGTTGGCTGCAGAACCAGTCCTTGTCATCTGGAAGACCAAGTGGCCCTTCTGCCTTCAGAGACGCCCCTGGGGGAGGGCAAAAACGCACCTTTCCAGATAATAAGCCCACCGAGGCTGGAGCATTTCCCAACAAAAGAAGAGATTTCAACGCCCGTGATCCTATCAATAGTTCCCAACCAAGCAGGGCCGAACCGCCAAGGAAAGGCCCCAATGTGCCCTCGTCCGGACCCGCTCGTGGTCCTGGTCCTGGTCCTGGTGCCAAAACGAACCCACAAAGAGCTGACAAGTATACTATATCTCAGGATCAGGCCTACAGAGACAATAGAAAGGTCAAACCTGTCAATAACTTCCAAAACAAGAAACCTCCTGCCCCTCGTCTCCGCCCGGATCAAATATACCTGTTGTACACTGTCAGAAGCACAGATTTGTATAAAAGGGTTCAGCAGGTGGGCGAAGGAACCTACGGAAAAGTCTACAAGGCAAAAAACGAGGTCACGTCGGAGTACGTTGCAATCAAAAAACTACGGTTGGAAACTGAAAGAGAAGGTTTTCCGATCACAGCAATGCGGGAAATCAAACTACTCCAGAGTTTCGAACATCCAAATATAGTCGGCCTTTTGGAAATGATGGTTGAGCACAATCAAATAACGATGATTTTCGATTACTTGGATCATGATCTTACGGGTCTCCTTACTCTCCCCGATTTGAAGCTCACAGAAGGTCACAAGAAAATGATCTTCAAACAATTGATGAGCGGCTTAAACTATCTTCACAAGAGGAGAGTCATCCATCGTGACATCAAAGGCTCGAATATCTTGCTCAATTCCAATGGAGTGTTGAAGATCGCTGATTTTGGTTTGGCCAGAAATATGAAGGTGTTAAGAGAGGGCGACAGTCCCGATTACACCAACAGAGTCATCACGATATGGTATAGGCCTCCTGAACTATTGATCGGTTCCACCAATTACGGTCGTGAGGTAGACATTTGGGGTGTTGGGTGTCTTTTAATGGAGTTGTACACGAAGGTATCTGTGTTTCAAGGAACCGAGGAAATTTCACAGTTGTACAAAATTTTCGAAATCATGGGCACACCAACGGCAGAGAGCTGGCCAGACATCGAAAATCTTCCGTGGTTTGAGATGTTGAAACCGCAAATCAATTATGCGCCCAAATTTGAACGAGAGTTCAAGCACCTCATGACGCCTGACAGCTTCGACCTCGCCCAAAAAATGCTCGCGTTGGATCCCAAACGAAGAATAACCGCGGCAGAGGCTTTGAAGCACGGCTACTTTCACAACGAACCAAAGCCCGAGAAACTCACCTTCATGGCAAACATAGAAGGAGAATGGCACGAGTTTGAAACCAAAAAGCGCAGAAGAGAGGAAAGAAAAAGACTCCATGATATGAAGACTGCCAAGGGGAAGGAGGCTTCTGTGCCGCCCAGTCAGGGCAAGTCCGTCGCCCAAGAGTTCCCACCAACATTACCCAAGTCTATTTCGCAAACGCCGGGAGAAAAGGCCGCTGAGGATAGCGAATTTGAGAACAACGTTGATGGTAAGGACGTTGGCGAAGCGCAAGATGATCTCCTGGTAGGAGGAGCTCCAACAGGCGGAGAAGTGGACCCGGTAAACGAAGCTCAAGGCAGCGGCCATGTTTGAATGGCAAAGTTGGCATCACGAAGTAGGAGCTCATACTTGTCGCCGTGAGATTCTCCACAGGAAAGTAGGACATCAACCATCATGAAGCTTGTTCACCTTAGCTGGAGGTACTAGGGCAAAGAAGTGCAAGTCGACTCGATGTCACTATTCTCGTCGCAGGAAAATTACAAGCATACACGAGTGCCTGGCAAACATTTAATTATAATACTAGCGCCATCGAAGCATCTAAGCGATGCAACATCATAGGTGAGAGATGGGAAGGGCAGCAGGCCCAACATAAAGGCTAGAAGCACAGCCCTCGCACGTGAAAATACATATACATAAGAAAGGGCTCCCGAAAACCACATTGGTTCATATCGATTGAAGCCCTCAATGAACTAAACACCTCATGAGCAAAACACTACAACTAAAAATAAAAGAGGCAAGCCCTTAAGCCCAACACGGAAAGTGGCGCGCCCCCGTACCTCCCACTAATCATGGTGGGTCCAGCCGCCGCCAGCCACTCGGGTCTTCGCGAGATGTGCGTAAGCAGCGACGGTGCACACCCAATTTCAACCTCCAGGAAACTTGTAACCAGTGCCTTGCGCTTTCTTCAACAAACGCCTCGTCCGTTCGTACCGCACAACCATCCACATTCTGTGATTCTGTGCTCTCTATCTTCCACTGCGTACTTCCGCCGCACCACCAATTGCCACTTCCTTGCGTCAGCTCTATAGCTACTGCCTCCAACCAGCGCAACTCACAGTCCGCTTATTCCCCAGTTTCACGTGGCCTCTTCTGAATAGCAGCCTCCACTGCTATCCTTAGTTCGTCACTCACGCGATCTCGCCACGCGCCCGCCGGCCGGACCCTCGGTATTCGTCTGTCAATTGTTGTGACAGCAAGTCACTCATATAACAAACCTCGCGTCGACTCCGGTGCCTCCCTCCGGCTGCTCCAGCTTCGTCAGTTCCGTCATTTGTGAAAGTCTCGAGAGTCATCAGACTATCTGAACGTGGAAAATAATCACATCCAGCTTCATCTCCACATTTTTTTCAATTCCCTTCTCCACAAGTCACAATGGGCTCCTGTGCTTCCAAGTCTCCCGCTGACCAAAGCGACGCTCCTCGCCAAAACACTCAAGCCAAAAGAGACGCTGAAAGTTCGAAGCTTCAGCAAAAATCGTCTCCACCGAAAAACGCCTCCTCGTCTTCAGCGATTGGCGCTGGCCCAGCCTCGTCTCCTGTCGCCTCTCCGCTAAATGGAAACGCCCCAGCCACAAGCGAAAAGACACCAGCCAACAACGCCTCAAACGGCTTGGTTCAAACGAACGATAAGGACGTCAAAATACTATTGTTGGGTTCAGGAGAGAGCGGCAAGTCCACTATCGTCAAGCAAATGAAAATTCTTCATAAGGATGGCTTTTCCGATGCTGAGGCCGAGGATTACCGCCCCTTCGTCTACCGCAATGTGCTTGATTGTGTCAACAACATCATCAATGCCATCTACGAGTTCGCTCCCCATCTTGTTGCTTCCGAGGGCACTGGTGCCGTCAAAGCCAACGGCTCCGACCCTAAGGCACATCCCATTCTTTCCCGCTCAGACTTGGATCTGATTCTCAAGTACGACTTAGATGTTCATGAGGAAGGGAGTTTCAACCAGGACGTTGCCGCAAAAATCAAGGAACTTTACTCGCACTCCGAGGTTCAGGATTTTATGAAACAATTCCAAGGCAAGTTCCATCTAATTGACTCTTCTGACTATTTCCTCACCCATATTGAACGCATTGCCCAACCAAACTACGTTCCTCTGCAAGCCGACATCTTGAGGACTAGAACGAAGACATCCGGTATTTTTGACTTCAAATTTGGTATGGGAAATAAGAATGTTCACATGTTTGATGTCGGTGGTCAAAGATCGGAGCGTAAGAAATGGATTCACTGCTTTGACAATGTCACTTTAATTATTTTCTGTGTGGCGCTCTCTGAGTATGACCAGGTCTTGCTAGAAGAAAACACCCAGAATAGGATGGAAGAGTCTTTGACACTTTTCGACTCGGTCGTTAACTCGAGATGGTTTTCCAGAACATCTGTTGTTTTGTTCCTTAATAAGATTGATGTCTTTGCAAGCAAACTTGCTTACTCGCCTCTTGAGGATCATTTTCCTGACTATACCGGTGGGGACAACTTAAACAAAGCAGTGAAATACATCTTGTGGAGATTCACACAGGTGAACCGTTCCGGTCTCAACATATATCCTCATGTGACGCAAGCAACTGATACTTCGAACATCGAATTAGTTTTTGCTGCTCTCAAAGAAACAATCCTAGAGAACACCTTACGGGATAGTGGCATTTTGTGATGTTCCTATAACTCGTATTGTTGTTCAATTCACCACATCAACAAAAAACCAGGAGGATTTTTACATTCATACTTCAAAAAAGATACGCTCAAAATCAGCGTGCTAATTTATCGAAATCAATTGTAGGGCACATTTTTTAGGTGCGACTCGCTGTTGTCGGTCTACTCAGTTTTTAGGCAGTCGAACATTGTTCTCTGATCGCTACGGGTTCTTAGTTAGAGTGTACTGGTTGCCAAGCTCATAGGTTGCTTAATACTTATTTTAATTTTCAGGCTGAGCCAGATCCAATTTCTGCCGGGTTTTTTCACCGTCTGCAGAAGATTTCTTTTGAGCCTTGTGCCTCTCGCCAGTTCCCTCCACTTGACTACTTTCGCCTTTTTCGATTTGAGTACCCTTGTGCGACCCACGCCGAGTTCCACGACGACCTTTCGCCTGTTTCTCTTCGGGTGAACGATTTGATGGCTTCTCTTCAATTTGAATCGATGCCTTGAGGTCAGCAGTCGAGGCGTTGCATGTTTCAGGACTCTTAGCACTCCTGCTCCTTCCCGTACGTCTTCTATGCTTCTTCTCAGTTATCTTTTGTTGATCGCCGACTTGCTTCTCTCCGGAATCGGTATCAGCTCCATTCTTAGCATCCCTTTCTTTTTTAACCTCAGATCCCTCATTTTTAGGCTTTTCTCGCAACTCATGTTTTTCATCACCTCTTGAACTGCTTCCCTTTCTTTCTTTGAGGAGCTCTTTTGGATGATCTTCAGTCGCTTTCGAGTTTCGTTCACTTCTTTTTGATCTTCTAGCCCCTCCTTCAGACTTACGTGTTATTTCTAGGAGATTTTTTTTGAAGTCTGGCCGTCCTGTATCAGTCAAAGGCATGTCAGACAGTTGCCGCCGCTGAGCATAATCTTTGGGTGTTGTTCGTGATTCATTCTCCCCATCAATATCGCTTTTCGCGAGCTTTGCGTTCAGTCGCCTTTTTGATTTGCCCGCAACTTTATTTTTATCTTCATCCGGTTTAATCAAGCTGTTTCTTCTTCGAAGACCTTTCTTTGTCGTTTCAGCGGGGTCTGTGGCGTTCTCTTCTTTGTCCGCAGTAAATTTCTGTGCATCCTCTCCACAAAATGGTGTTTCCACGGTAGGTTCCGACGTGGAATCGCTTGTTTTTTTTTTCAAGATTGTGGGTTTAGCCGTTTTTTTCGAATTCGACAAAGGCGATCGAGATTTTGAGAGTACATCCTCACGCTTCTTACTGAGTATGTTCGCAAGACTTTCTTTCTGTCCATATATTGGAACTGGTATTGGTGCTGGAACACTTATCAGGCTGTTTTTTTTAACGCCATCTTGTACCTCGTTTGATTTGGATGGTGTGACTTTCCCTTCTTGTGATGTGCCAGGTATCTCTTCTTGTTGATGTCCGGGAGTCTTGATGGTTGTATTGTTAATTTTGATTAGCTTTTTTTCAATGTCAAGTTGTCTGGAAGCAACATCCACGGGCTTAGCCTGACCAAATGGGTTCGGTTTTGGCTTCGAGGGCGCTTTAGGCTCTGATGGAGTGATTTCTGTTGGGGGAGCTGGCCTATGCAAAATATTTCTTGGAAGGTTCTCGTTGGAGAATCTTCGGCCGCGCAGGGGCGCAACGAGTTCATCAAGTGGCATCCCACCAGGAGCTCTTCCGTGGCCATTCCCCCCTCTTTCCGGCCCGTCGCGACCATGGGGCCTCGAGGTCAAAAATTTTCTTTCGGCCAGTAGAAGCTCTGCTTCATGCTGCTGATTGAAACTCATGCAATTTTTGAAGTCGTCGAAATTGGCGACTTCGATAAAAACTCTTCTTGTGCCTTTGTAGATGATATCCTGCCATTTGGACACTCTGGTTTGTAATTGGTAAGACAGTAGCTCGACAAAAGCAATCTTTTTGATGACCCCCAGTTCCAATGGGTTACACGATGGATCATATAAAATCTTAAACTTAATGAAAGTCGTGAACCTGCTTTGAAACAAGTCTTGAATGAAGGTGTCGTTGTTAGTCAAGGGCACGTTAATGAGCTTGACGATGTATGGTGGGCCATTATCGAGAAACGGAGAGCCCGAGCTGAAGCGCCCGGATGATCCGTAACCTCCAGAATATCCTCGGTTCTTTTCAATTGGCACTGATATGGATGCGATGTCAATCTCGTCATCTGCCCACGAGCCTCCGTATGCTATATGTTAGTAGCTGAATTGATTTGAACCATAAATATGAAACACATACACTCATCAGAGAAAAACTCTTGCAAAGACATTTTCTTTGGTGGAGCTGTCGGTTAGTATCTTGTCAGTTCATGAAGATGGTTTAGACATCCGGCTAAACAACTAATCATGCCTCAGTGGCCTTCTGTCACCAGACTTGTTGTTCTTGACTTGGCTTTTGTTGTCGAAGACTCCAGCAGCCGCTATGGAGGTCGTGGGACGTCAATAGCAGTCTAGTTTGGTTCACTGATTGTGGCAGGGAGCGATTGGTATTTACTTACCCATTTCGTGTTCGATGTCCTATGTCTTTGCTTTGAAGTGTAGAGTTATATCCTGAGTGCGGTGCACCAACGTGACGTGTTAATGTACTGTACTGCGAAGCTAACAGGGCAAAGAAACAGCTTACAGGCTGGGCGGCTCTAAAGTGAGTTTAATGGGAAAATAAATTGGGAATTTTTCTATGACACCATACTTGCAGTCTCAGTATTATGCATTCGTCTCTTTGGCGGCTCACATGTCTTCGTAGTGGTCGTAAGTCTTTCTCCAGTTGGCAAAAAAGCCTGCGAAAAACTTCGTGCCCAAGCCCACGTCCTTCGAGCCAAGCGTGGCACGAATCGAGTGCATGGACAATTGGGGGATACCCAAGTCAATGGTTCTGGCACCAGTCTGCATGGACAAATATGGACCAATGGTACCTCCAGACCGAGAGTCGTTTCTAATTTGGAAGTATTGGAGCTCGTCGCCATTCTTTCTGGCCAACTCTTCGACGAGAGCGAGTCCAATGGCGTCGGTAACCATGTTGCCGTTGGGATCCAAGGCAATAGTAACTCCCTTGTTTGGAATAGGCTTGTGGTTCTCCAAGTAAACTTGGCTGAAGTTGGGGTTGACCAAGTG
This sequence comes from Metschnikowia laotica, assembly GCA_030563125.1. Lineage (NCBI taxonomy): Eukaryota > Fungi > Ascomycota > Pichiomycetes > Serinales > Metschnikowiaceae > Metschnikowia > Metschnikowia laotica. The sequence continues at coordinate 11,979 of JAKUBD010000269.1, forward strand.
ATTCACGTCTGCAGACAAGATAATCGAGTTGGCGTAAACAACTTTTAACTGTTCTGCGATATTTGCGCCAGTGTTGGAGTAGGAAGCAAGAACTCTTGTAATGACTGTTTCCAAAAATTGACCTCTGGCCCCCTGTCTGGTTCCTGAGCCGATCTCCTCGTTGTCAAACAAAGCGACCAACGAGAAGGAGTCGGAGGGGAGCTTACCAGCCTGCTCGGACTCAATCAAGGAGGAGATCGCAGCATAAGAACACACTCTGTCGTCGACGCGAGGGGCGAAAATGAATTCCTTGTCCAAACCTCCGACAACACCTTTCTGCACGTCGAACAACTGGAGGTCCCATTGGAGGATGTCACGCACATTGACACCGGCAGCAGATGCAATGTATCTCAAGAGCTTCAAAGAGTGTCTGCCGTACAAAGGAGAGGCCTTCTCGTCGTCAGTAGGTTCGTCTTCTTGGTGAGAGCCGGAGAACCCGATGACAGGCACGGCCTGGGTCTCTTTGTTGAACGAAGTGGCAGTCTGTCCAAAATGGGGAGCCAAGGTCGGGATTTTGGCAATTGGATGAGGGGTGGAGTCCACCAACTTTTGGGAGACGATGCCGGTCTTGGGGTCCTTGACCAAGAGACGACCACCAACGCCCAAGTCTCTGTCCCACCATGGAGCCCCCAATGTTCCAGCGTAGGGAGCGACACCAAGAAGATCGTAGCCTTCGGCCTTGGCTTTGGTGGAGTTGGGCTTCAACTGAACGGTCAACGAGTCGATGTGGGAGCCAATCGCGCCCACACCTTTTTCGGGCGACCAGGCGGCCCCGGCAACAAAGGCCACCAAAGACGAGCCGTTACGGGTGGAGTAGTACTTGCCCGGTTTCAAGTTCCACGAATCTTTTTCGGCCACATATTTGAAGCCTGCGGCCTCCAATTTGCGCCCAAACAGCTTGACGACGTGGTAGATTGTGGGGTTGTTGTAGGTGAAGTCGATGTACTCGGCGGCGTGGGCCTGGTAGTATTCCTCCGAGTAGGCGGACATGGGCGAAGACGACTTGTTGAGCAGGCCTATCAACTTGGCACGGATTGCAGCAGTGTCGACATCACTATCAGTGTGAGCCTCGCTGACCAAGACTTCGTTGATGGCTTTGACAAGTTCCTCGTAGCGAGACATTTCGGCGAAGGCGGGGAGATTCTGTGGGGGTGCCGAGGGGGGCTGAGAGATCGATGGTTTCGGGGGTCGGAGGAGTCAATTAAAACAGAGGAGTCAATTGAAACAGAGGTGACAAATGGGCTGCTGTTGACGGAAGAAAAGAAAGGTGGGCGTGAATGGCGACTAGTGTCAATGTACTGGTGGAACTGTGGCCGCCACGCCAGTTGGGGCCGCGCCACACGTCGCTGTGGCACGCCCCG
>JAKUBD010000270.1:0-13335 GCA_030563125.1 Metschnikowia laotica
CGCATGGAAAAGTCCTCGTCGAACACAGCCACACGCACCACATCTAGAAATACGTGGTCAAAAAAGCCGTCGTGGGTGTCCTGAAGCCTGGTAAATGTGTGGTTGTCAAGCAGACGGAAAATAGCCCAGAGAAAAAAGCACGAGGCATCCCGAACCTGCGTTCCTTGCACCAGCGCATCGTTTTTCCGCGAGATGAACACGGTCTGGTGCACGACGGAACAGAGGAGAGGCAAGAAGCGGGGCGGTAACGCTTTGTTCATGGCCAAAAACCCAAAAAAGAGAAGCACGGTATGGTGGCGGGGGACGGAGAGAGCGACGGCCGTGGCGTCGAGATGGAGATTGGTCATGTTTGGCTGGCCGAAGATGGATGACTGTTCCAAAAAGCTTTTGCCTTTGCTTTTGTTCTCCTCATTTTCTTTCTCACTCTCGAAACTGTTGCCAAATTCTTCTCGGAAGTTCATCTGCTCAAGCATAAAACACATCATCTGTTCGGCGTAATTGGTTGCCCGTTCTGCCACCAATTTCACAATTCTGGCGAGCGCCTTAGCCGTGCATTCACGCAATGTCGTGTTGAAAGAGTCGCCCAAGCAATAAATGAGATCCACAAGATTGTTGAACACACACGAAAGCTGCTTGTAGTCGCCGCTCGTGACATAAAAGCGTGCCACGCGTGCCAGCACCTTTACAAGGTAGAGAGTGTTGGTGGCCGAAATCCGATGACGATCGTCCGCTTTGGCCGATGCAATATCGTAGAAAATGACGTCTGTGTAAAGCGATGGCGCGAGAGCCGCCACAGCCCCACTGCTGGACCGTTTCAAAAGCTGATGGAGCGTCATTAGATGGCCCAACTTGTCGGTAGGGCAAAAAATGGGCCACCCTTCAAACACATCCGCGGTATAGGCGGCGAAAAGACCGTTGCAATCCGGCCGCACAAGAAGCAGCGCCAAAACCACCAGCGCGAGTTTCTGGGTGCGAGATCCGCTGGAAAACCGGGCGAGACATCGCATTGTGGCACGGTGGAGGGTGGTTGGAACCAGGGCTCCGATCGTGGAAAGCCTTACCGGCACAAGAACAAGGCTGGAGAGCCAAAGAAGCACAAAATAGCACACGTTATCATCGTACGCGTCGTCGGGCCCATCGAGAAGGCGCGCCAAGGCCGCCACTGTGTAAACATCGGAAGGAAAATGGAGGGCGACTGATTTGTAGCCTCTGATTTGCGCCGCCACAGCTACTAGCTCTGCCACGGCCAGAAACAGGCACCAACGCGGAGCTTCGGGCCCGATCTGTTCGTCTGCCGCGACTCGGCCAAATAGCTCTGTGCTGGCCAGTACAATCGCCGGAAGATGGTGATCGAGAGCCTTTGGGGTTAGTTCGAGCTGGCGAACGGCTGAAGCGGCGCGCTGGGCCCACTGGACGACCGCAACGTCATCTCCAACGGCAGAGGCCCGCGCCAAATCACTCACAAGCCGCGCAAGCCCGTCCGACATGGCCAAAAGAGTTCACTGGGACGTGGTGCACCGGTGCAGCGGGGCCGGTAGCAGATCTGGTGATGATGTACACCCGTGCACCAGGTGGGTTTTCTGTTCAGTACCACGCACCAGCTGTTCCGCACCCGTGCACCGCACACGCAGAGAAAATCTCCGCAGCATCAACATCGCCGTTTCCATCTGCTCCGCATGTTCTACCGTATCCAGCAGTTGAGGTCGACCATCGGGTTGCCTCCGATCATCCGCAAAAACATGGAGGCGTTGGGTTTGCGCAAAAGAAACCAAATCGTGTACCAGCAAGTTTCCGTGGCCACCGCACACAAGCTCAGACGAGTGAAGGAGTTGGTTGAAATCAAATTGTTGAATCCCGAGGAGGTCTCGCAGTATCAGCAGTTGGACAAGCAAGGATTCCATAGCGGATTCTCCAAGGTGGGCCGTTTATAATGACGAAAATAGCAAAATGCATGTAAATAGTGAGCCGTGCGTAGAGTTGGTGTGATTCAGGTTTTTCAAACCGGTTCTTCGAGCGTTTCGATTGGAACTCCGCTGGGGTCTGTGGCCTTTTCTCCTTTGACTGCTTCACCACAGGCATCGGACCCTCGGGCCTTTGCTGGTTCTGTTTTGAACGGTCTTTGCTGTTCTCTCGGAAATCTTCCACCGCTATTCTTCTCATCGCTACCATGGCACCTTCTTCTCTTGAGGTCGCCTCCTTTCTTCTCTCGAGCTCGTCACTCTCCCGTCCTTTCGACAGCCAGCGACTTCATTACAGGCGCGTTTTTCCTCTTCGATTTTCCCGTCTGGAGTTCCACTTCCTGTTGGCTTCGCAACTTCTGCTGATAACGTAGCTACCGTCAATACAATCACCCCAAGTTCCACCCAGCCCGGCCGGAAACGCCCCAACAACGCCCACCGCTTTCAGGCCTGTTTTGAAGCATCAAATTCGTGAGGTCGCCGACAACGATTTCGGTCATTGACGTTTTATTGTGCCCCAAACTGAGCTCCCCAGCCCGGAACCCGCACACCCGCCCAAAACGTCCGTTTCGCCACCAAAACGTACAAAAAAAAAACAGATTTCTATCAAGAAATTGCCCCTTCGTACCCACACACCCACCACACACATCGCTGGCTCCCAGCCGAACCGCCGCCCTCTGCTGTGCAATCGACCCCCAATTATTGGCCACGAACAGACCCTCGCGTCCTGCAGAAAGCAGGCCCGGGGCTCCAGCGCTTTTTTCCACCTCTACACATCCGATTTGTTGCCAGCTACTCTCCTCCACCACATAAAATGTTCGTCAAGGCCACCCTGAGAAACAGAGTCCCCTCCTCGATCTTCTCCTCCACGTTTGCCATTTGCTTTCTTCTAGTGGGCGCCAACTCCGTCCTCCCTTGCCCGGTGGATACTGTCCACGGTAACGATGCCGTTTTGGATAAGCGCTTGAAGGCTTCCAAACACGCTGGCGCCGAGGCTTCCAGCGGCTGCTCCAGCGCTGCCGAGTGATGGTTCTGGACGGCGCTTTTCCCCGACGGATTTCTCGTCGGTAGCGCCTCGACACGCCCTTTGCCATCGAACTCGCTCTTCCATTTGCAGCCCCCCTGAAGAGACCGCCAGCACTCCGCAAAAGCAATCCTGGTACACCCGGGATCTTTGTCGGGAAAACTCCGCCTAGGGTTCTCCCCTGCGGTGGCCCTGGCGCTTTGTGGCGCTTTCCTGGCCTTCACCTCCCGTGTTTGACACGACATGTCCATATCATCCGCTTATCTCGAGCGCCGGTGGCCCCCTTTTTTATTTTTTGGATGGGCTCCTCACAACCCCCTTGCATATTTCTCCCCCATCAGTTTGTGAACCCAGCGGCTGCCGTCCCCGAGGCCGTAAAGCCCCCAACATCATCTCCATCACCGCCATCGACGGTTCATCCAATCACAGCGCGGCAAATCAAGTTGTGGGATGTACCGGTGTGGCTTGCAAGCGGCGCGCCGGAGCGAGACACAGCCCAGCGCGACCGGTGCACCACATCCCCGCCACACCAGTACACCAGTACCCTTGTCAAATCCGGCTCATTTGGCTTGTTGATTTGCCTTCACAGTCGCCTAGTCACTTACGGAGCACATCGCAGGCTTCGGAGTGCTTACAGGGCCCGCCGCGTGCGTGCACGTCGTCATGCTCTGTTGTATATTAGTAAATCTTCATTTATCGCTTAGCCATCTGATTCGCACCATCGTCATGTTCCCAATGCGGCAAGAACATAAACATGGCTTTTAGAGTAGCAGCACGCTAGCTCCATTGCACCCTGTAATTTTTGGCTATTGATTCTGGACTTTTTGAAAGCCTGCTTTTCTTCTGGTTTCTTCTTCCCACATACTCATGACTGACACACTACATTATACGTTCCCTAGGCCCCAGTTGCGGGCCGAAGAGAAGCTTTTTCAGAGAAGCCACGAACACACACCCGCAGAAACATCCTCTTCTCCAGTCAGAACGAAACAATTTCATGTCAGACAGTTTTTTAAGAGCAGCTCGAGCTCCCCCGAGAGTCTTGTTATCCCAATAGACGATCCCATCGACGATATTTTGGCTGACAGCCAGGTTCACATTGAAAACTTCGTCATTGATTTGCCCTATCGTGGCAACGCAGACCGCAAAGTGACTTCGAAAAAGCTGCTGCCATTTATCCCTTCAGCGTGTGCTCCCGCAGCAAAAGCACTTCCTTCCTCAAACAGCCGTGGCGAAAAAGCGCCGTCCTCCAATTTGCTTGATGCAGCAGTTCACGAGGCAAGATCGCCTCAACTTGTCACCAAGTCGCCTGTTTCCACGGCAGAGCAACCCAAGCGTCACCTGGCGCCATTGGTCTCGTCAGAAAAGTCCGTATTCCCTCGCCGTCTCAGTTTTGGGACCAAATCAGGTCTCGTGCACGGCGCAGAGAATGAGTCCCGGGCAGATAAGTCTGTCATCGATCCACTCGCATGCCATGCTGAAAACATCATGCGTATGGCCATGGACTCGACCATGTTCGATTCATTCTGCAACAACAGTTTGTCGTCAAATTTCTCCAATGTCATCGACGATTCTATCGTGGAGTCGGAAAGAAACCCCAGAGGCCCAAAGAAGAATGGTTCGGCTATGCCTCGTAAGAGCACTAAGGTGGAAATAAGTGCTGAAGATTTAGAAATGGCCGTACAGAACCCTTTCAGATTGCCTTAGCCCAAAAACATCTTCAACGCTTTAGCGTCCCTTTCATCTATCGAATTATAGTTCTCATGGTCCACCTCGTACTGCGGTAGGACCGGGTTTGCTTTCACGAAACTTTGGGTCGACCATATGGCGTCGAGGCTGCTGTGGTCGATATCAGACTGTTTTAACACAGCCACCAAACGCTTTCCTCGATTGTTCAATCTGGAGAAAAGCTCGATTCTCCTTAAAACCTCAGGATTGACAGTATGATGTGCTTCGAGGCAGTGATATACGTAAAACTCAAGCAATTCATTGAAAGAATTGCCTCTTAAAGCAGACAAAATCAAATTATCATAAACGCTTCTTGAAATTGCTCCCCTCTCCCTCAAAAAATGGAACAAAATCAAGCCAGACCGAGATGACGCAGGAGATTTTGATATACTGTTACCAATTATACGGAACAGATCGTTGTCTAGCCACTTTTGAGCCGCGGTGGCGTCAATAGTTTTCAAAATGCTCAATGTCCATACCAATCCCGAAAAGTTTTGATATTTGTTGATGTAGTCCATTAAACAGTTGATGAATGTGGTAAGAGTCTGGGTGGAGTAGGGCTTTTCGATGATGTATGATACGTGTTCAGCAACGAAAGCCTGCAAAATGCTTTTCTTGGTCAAAATGTGGCCCACAGTCGAATGAGACACGTTCGGATTGGTAATTTTCAAAGCTGGAATAGGGGTGAGCTCCTCGGTTTGCTCCTCAGTTCCTTCGAGTTCGCTTACTTTCTCATATAAGTCAACAGCTGACAACTCGCGATTTGCGCTGCGAGTCATCGTTTGGTCATGGGCGATGTAATTGCCAAACTTGTGCAGAAAGCTATCTGAAAGCTCTCTATAGCCAAAGGTGTTGGAGCCGTTGGCGACAAAGCTCTCGATAACATCGAGAACCGTTTTCACAGAAGAGTCTCCATCCGCAAGTTCGGGACCCGAAGCAGGCGGTAAAAAACAGTATGCTTTCACTATGGCGAGCGAAAGACGCTTGTCTAGAGCTTTCTCTCCTTTGAGCGACTTGTGGATGTAGTGCCACTCGATCAAATTCAAACAAGAATTTACATCTCCATGAGACGCAAATGTATGAAGGATCTGATGAACGGTTGTTTCTGCAAGAGATGCCAAAAATGGACTCCTGGCTTCGACATGGCCGATTTTGTTGTGGATGACTACTTCGGCGGCCGAAAGCTGGCCTCCAAGACCGGCCATGATTACGTCTGAGTAGATGAGCTTTGCCAATGGATAGTTATTCTGCGCGAGCGCAAGCCCCAAATATTCGGACCAGTCCGAATGCGATAAATGAGCGGGCTCCAACAGTCGTAAAACGTCAGAGAGAATATCTACCACAGCGTCGCAGTCGCGCAGAGCACACATTTCTGAAAGCGCTAGCTTAAGCGGCAACTGTCGGAGTAAAGACGAGCGATCCGGTTCTTCGGGAAACGTTTCAAGGCAAACCTGCAACTGTTCACACGCAAGGGTGTACTGCTTGGAGCGGAAAAGGATGCTGATAACGCATGAAAGATACTCAAACTCAGTCTGAACCTCTCTCAATGTGGGAGCCACGCAGTTTTCGTACACAATTTTCAACGGTAGAAGCTGGGTGAAGTCTTTGCAGCTAGCGAGGCACAGAAAAAGCAAAGACGCGGCCGATCGTAGCAGCAGCTCGGACGGCGACCTCTCGTGAAACTTCAAGAAGAGTCTGAGGGCCAAATTGTGACTTGAGTTGTTCGAGTGCTTCGAAAGCGAGTGTAGAATAAGAAGAATGAGATCCGGGGTGTAGAAGCGCAGGCTCAATGGATCGTCCAGCAACTTGCGGGCCATGGCGGCGATTTTCAGATGGTTGCCAGCACACAAGTTGAGAAAAATAATGTTTTCCACGGTAGAGAGCAGCTCGGTCACCACCGATGACGAGCGAGTGAAAATTGGGGACAGGTTCACCTCGGAACAGTGTGCCGCAGCCTCTTCGAGCTGCAGCGCCGACATCCGGGCATAGTGGTACAGGAGCGGCAGCGCAGAGCGACCTAGCGTCAGACGAAGCCCTCTCAAAAAAGGAGCAGCCTTCTGCATTATCAGGGCGAGTGAAACTGCCGGCGAAAGTTCGGTTGGCGTGGTGAAGCTGCGATGTAAGGTCTGGTGGAGCGATGATGATGGACGGTGCGCGCGATACTCAACCGCTGAAGAGCGTTGCGTAAGGCACATCTTGAGCTGAAAGGAAAAGGAACCTTCAGGAAACCAAGAAAAAAGGACTGCTGAAAGAACAAAGCGTGATTCTCGCGATTTCTCCTTTTTCATAGCTTTTTCCACTCATGAAGCTCTCTCTCTCCACCCCAAGAAGCGTCCCCCAGCTCAGACGCATGGCCACAGCGCCAGGCGCCGCCGGCGGTTCGTTTCAAGTGTTTGATCGCCACACCAAAATGCTCCAGAAGTCCCGGACACCTCTGCTCGACCCACAGCTCTCCCGCAAAGCCGATTTTCTCCGCGACGAAGTGGCACTCCGTACCATCGAGCGGCTTGCGTTCATCACGCGAGACTTCACCAGAACGCTTGATTTCGGGTGCCATTCAGGCAACCTCCTCAAAAATCTCTGTACTGTGAGCGAGCCGGCACCAGGTGCGAACGAAGAGGAGGTTCTGGCCGTGCAGCAACTCAATGCTGATAAGCGCAAGGTCGCCAGCAAGATCCAGGAACTTGTGATGTTCGACTCGCTGGAAGCGCTCCTCATGCGTGACCAACACGAGCCAGTTGACGTGCCGTTCCCTGGAAAGGTGATCCGGGCGGTCGGCGACGAGGAGCGTTTCGATCATCCAGAACTTGCGGCCGCCGGGCAGTTCGACACGGTGGTGCTGAATCTCTCGATGCACTGGATCAACGACCTTCCACAGGCACTCGCCAACATTAATCGCATGCTTAGGCCAGACGGGCTCTTCATGGGCACAATTTTCGGCGGCGACACGCTTTATGAGCTCCGGACTGCGCTCCAGTTGGCCGAGCTGGAGCGGCTCGGCGGAATGGCGCCCCGTGTTTCGCCGCTTGTCCACTTGAACGACGTGGGAAGTCTTCTTAATCGCGCTGGGTTCAGTATGCTTACAATCGATACCGAAGACATCGTTGTGGGTGGATATCCGGACCTCGTGGCGATGTGCCGTGATCTCCAGCACATGGGCGAGCAAAACAGCTTGCTTTTTCGGGCACCGACGTTGCCTCGGGACGTTTTGTTAGCTGCCAACGAAATCTGTAAGAGTCTCCATGGCGAAGAGGGTCCCGATGGCCAGGTGACGATTCCAGCTACATTCAGTGTGATTTTCATGATTGGCTGGAAGAAGAGCGAGTCTCAGCCACAACCGTTGGAGAGGGGCACAGGCCAGGTTTCGTTGAGAGATGTGTTGTGAGCTGCAAAGCGTATGGGCGTCAGAGGCAAATGTGTTGCAAATCGAAAATGTGGTTGCAAATAAATAATTGGTTTGCAGCTGACGGGCTCTGGAATATAAAAGGCTGGGGTGTGCCGCGCTGCCATGCCTCTGTAAGCGTAAGATTCGAGCCTTCGCGGGCACATGCGGCTTTTTTAGCTGCTCACTTCCTCCGCCACTCCCTCCACTTATGACGAGTTACCGCTCACCTTCCATTCGGTTTCAATATTTTTTTCTGATCTCTCCCATAAATATGTTTCCGCCTTTTGTTGGCGACGCCACCAGCCGAAGTCCCTCCGCGGCCCGGCGCATTCCCCTGCCGCATTCGGCCGCACTCCCCCGGAAATCGTTTATCGTCCCAAGCCTCCTCGGTTTCCACACCTCCTCCTGCATCTGATAGGATGTGGAGAAACTTCTTGTGACTCTAGCCTTTGTTGCCTCCGACAGAACCACACCTTGGTACCACCATCTTTGGACGTCTTTGTCTGATAAACACAGCCCTACCGTCCAACAAAGTCAACGAAGAAAACTTAAGCACTCCCCATTTGCCCTCCCCTCTTCACCCCCGCTTTCTCACACTCAAATCTCCTGTTATCGCCGCTCTGATTCACCAATGGCAAAGGCAAGAAACTCCGCTACGTTCAAGGACGGCGCCATTTCCCAAAAAGCGGTGCTTCCACTGTACACATTGGACTCGTCGCTTGTGCTTTTGCCAGGCATCATCTACAACGTGACTTTTTCTCGCTTCAAGGCGTCCGCTTTGCTTGCCAAGTTTCGTGATAATGTTGGCAACATTCCCCAAGTGAGATCGCTTTTGCAAGAGTACGATTTCGACTCGGAAACCTCGGAGGCTGCTACCATTTCCCTGGATGCCTGCGAGGGCATTGCCCAGCTCCACAACATTGAGCGCCAGCTCAAACTGGGCACCAGCAAGGTGGACTTGCATGCGTCCGTGGAACCGCACGAGTTTGAATGGCTTTTATTGGCGATTCTCCCTAACACCTCCAAAATATTTTCGTCTACTAATTCTCGCTCCCCTCCGCGCAACCCAAATGTCGCCACGGTCTGTCGCGTCATCGGAATCTCCGATGACTCCACAAGTGTCCGTATCACTCTCCACAGTCTTGTGAGAGCTCAGACTGTGTTTGCAGACGAAAAAAGGACCGCTGAATGTCTTTTTTCGATCAACTGGCCCAGCCTGTCCTCGTCGTCGATCTCTGGTATGAACAGCTTCAAAGACTCCGCAAAGACTTTGTTCAATTCCATCGACGACTTTTTGAAGCGCTACAGGCAAACCTTGACCAACCAGGGTAAGTCATCTGATTTAGTAGCGCTTAATCCCCTTGCAAACGCCCTATTCTTGCAAATTGCCGGCTCGAAGGACTTCTCAAAGGCCTATCTCACGCTTCAAAAGATTGTTTCCTCCGGTCATGCTCTCTCCGAACCTCAAGGGTTGCAACGGGTAGTCGATCTCACCATTGGCATCCTCCCCTTTCCATTGACGGACAAACTTGACATTCTTTCTTCTCGTCTGATTGAAGACCGCGTCCAGAAAGCTAACCTGATGGTCGTCAGGTTGACGCAAGTTTTTGAATCGATAGAGGACAATAGTAAGTTCACCAACAATTGGTTTTTCAACGAAGCCTCGAATATACAGAAGGCTAATCTCGTGGCAAACCAATTGAAATCGATAAGAATTGTCCTTGAAGGTTTGTCAAAACCATCCAAGAAAAACAGCCCTGGCCTGAAGCAATTGGTGAGGCTGCAGGATGGTCTTGGTGCGTCAGGAAAGAGTCCCCTGTTCAATGGTAACGCTGACAACGATGAAGATGATGATGACGACTTGCGTGCTGTGACACAATTTGTTAAGAACAAGCTCCCGAAAATCACCTCCATATCTGACGAAAGCAAGCGGATGATAGTCAAGGATTTTAGGAGAATCAAGAGCTCTTCACCTGCGAACGCAGACTTCCATGTGATACGGAACTATTTGGAGATTGTCGCGGATATGCCCTGGGATAAATTTGTCACCAAGTTTGCATCCAACAAAGATATCAATATCGAGGAGGCAAAAGCTCAATTAGACATGGACCACCATGGCTTGGAGAACGTCAAGACCCGTTTGATACAGTACTTGGTCGTCTTAAAGCTTTTGGGTGTCAACGCTGACGCAGAGTATCGCAAAATCGGAGCCCAGCAGCAAGAAGAACAACAGCGCGAGAAGGAAAAGAATGAAAGGGAAAGCAAGAAGTTCACTCGCGAGTCAACTAATGGAGAATCGATCATTTTGCCTAATGATGAGGAAACCCGCTTGGCCAAGAACCGTGCCAAGACACTGATACAGAGGACGACTGAGCTTTCAGACGATGAGAAGGAAAAAGCTTTCAAAAGCAAGCTTGCTGCGAAAAATAATAAGTCACCTATTATCATGTTGGCAGGTCCCCCAGGTGTTGGTAAAACTTCTTTGGCGAAGTCTATTGCTACCACGTTGGGCAGAAAGTTCCAACGCATTTCTCTTGGGGGTGTTAAAGACGAATCTGAAATCAGAGGACACAGAAGAACCTATGTTGGAGCTATGGCTGGCTCCATTATTCAAGCGTTGAGAAAGTCGAGATCCATGAACCCAGTGATTTTGTTGGATGAGATTGATAAGGTTGTGGGTGGCAGCATGAGCGCCAACAAAGTCAACGGCGATCCATCGGCGGCGTTATTGGAGGTTTTGGACCCTGAGCAGAACACTCAGTTCATGGATCACTATATCGGATTCCCTGTTGACTTGTCGCAAGTGATTTTCATTTGCACAGCTAATGAACCATACAACATGTCGCGCCCCCTTCTTGATCGTTTGGAGATGATCGAGTTGGGTGCTTACGACTACAACGAGAAGTTGACAATAGGCTTCAAATACTTGTTACCGCGCCAGATCAAAAGAAATGGTTTTCCCGACACGAACCTCGTCAATATCGGAGAGGACGTGATGAAGAAAATCATCTTGGATTACACGAGGGAAGCTGGCGTCCGTAACTTTGAGCGTAAGTTGGGAACAGTATGCCGCTACAAAGCAGTTGAGTACGCTGAATCTTTGACAGGCACCAACACAGTGTATGATCCTCGAGTCGAAGTGTACGATTTAGCAAGGTATTTGGGATTACCGCTTCCAAGCTTGAGCAATGAGATTATCGAGGAACCCACCATGGCCAGCAAGTATGGAGTGGTTAACGGGTTGTCGTACAATACCGACGGGTCGGGGTCGGTCCTCATTTTTGAGAGCATCGGGTTTTCCAACGACAAGGGGAGCACGACGTTGAGCATGACAGGCCGGCTTGGCGAAACGTTGATGGAGAGCGCTAAAATCGGGTTGACATTCATCAAAAGCGTGCTACACAGACGGCTTTTGAACATCGAAAACGTACAGGCTGTGTTGGACCGGTTGAGCAGCACAGAGATCCACTTGCACGTTGCCAGCGGTGCGGTGCAGAAGGATGGGCCGCTGGCGGGCATCACGATGGCGCTCTCGTTTTTGTCGTTGATGCTTGAGAAACATGTGCCATCGAACATTGCGATGACCGGAGAGATTACGTTACGAGGTCTTGTGTTGCCCATTGGCGGGCTCAGAGAGAAAATGCTCGGCGCACATTTGACGGGGCAGATCAACAAAATCATTGTTCCCCGGGAGAACAGACGCGATGTGCTTGAGGAGTACGTGCACAAGCTCAACGAGCCGGGGCTCTTGAACGAGCTCTTGGCCGATAATGCCCAGGCGGTGTACTCCAACCATGCACCCGAAGAGTACTTTCTTGATAGGTTTGGTGTGAGGCTCGTGTACGCCAAAGAGTTTGGTGATGTGATCCGTCATGTGTGGGGAGATGAACTACTCGGCAATGTGGATCAGACGCGACTTGAGCAATGCCACTTGTGAGCGAGGACGGACCATGAGCGGCGCTGGCACAGCCTTCACAACCTCACAGCCTCTGACCCCACACAGCCCGGTTGCTGAAGCCAATCCAGCAAGACGGAGTGCGGGTGACACAAACGGAAAGAGGCAAGCCCCAAACGGAAAACGGCATGTCTTGCGTTTGACAGAACCTGAGCTCGCAACAGCTGGCAAGCGATTCCTCCGGCCGCACTCACAACGGCCATCATCACAGGCGCGACTGAGACTGCGCGACTGCGCACGCGACTGCGCGACTTGGTGCCATGCAGGCCGCGCGCCGCAGAACATAGCCTTCGCGACCGGCAGCGAAATCAGCCGCTGGGCCACGGAACACTTGTCAGGCACACGCTGCTGGAGAAGAAACAGCGGCACGCAGCGCAGCGCTTTATATCAAAACATAACCAAGTGTAACTGGCGTTTCTGCCACCCGCCGCGCGCCACGTGCCATAAGCCACGAGCCACGAACCATAAGCCACGAGCCATAGGCCTTCCGCCGCTCGCCGCCCTCCAGTCGGTATCTTCCATTCTTCCAACGGGTCCTGCACACACAGCGGCAGCAAAAATTAACTCTTCTTCTTCGCACCACGATCCGCCTGATCATTCTGGTCCTCCCGGAATACATCACTTTGTTTCTTTTCTAAGACGCTCGTTCCAGCGAATTTTCCAGGCTCTTCCCGATTTCCGTCGGCCTCTCCCAGTTGCTCGACCCCAGGAGTCCCATTCACATCGCGCTTCCCGAGACCCTGGCCGTGAATCACCCTGCCATCTCCAATTTCCCCGAGCCAAGCACTCCAACGGCGGCCCGGCCCAGCACATTCTTCGCCTGCCCCTGAACGCCCGCTGGCTGTCCCAAAAGCAAGCCCGTTCGTTTTTGCATCCGACGAGCCACGCCCCTTCGCCCCCCCCACAGCCCCATGACGTTCTTGCACCTCCTCTGGCTAGCGTTGGTGGCACAAGTGGCGCTCGCCAAGCGATCGCTTACCGCCACGTCGTTGGTGACGTGCATGGAGAACTCCCAGATTTCGCCATCCTATTTCAACGTGACGTTCAACCCCAGCGACCGTTCCTTACGGTACAGTTTAGCCTTGACCACCGAGATCTCGGCCAAAGTCAACGCCCACGTGCAGATCTATGCGTATGGGTTCGTCATCATCGAAAAGACCATTGATATGTGCAGCTTGGACTGGAAACAGTTCTGCCCCATCTACCCGGGCACCATGCAGGTGGAATCCATCGAATACATCTCCCTGGACTACGTGTCTGACATCCCGGAAATCGCTTACACCGTGCC
>JAKUBD010000271.1:0-13203 GCA_030563125.1 Metschnikowia laotica
GATAAATGCTGGATCAGATACTAGGCGGCACCAGCCAAATTGATCATAAAGAACAGTGAGGAGGAAGTGCGGCTTAGGATGCTGATTATCGTTGCGCACGGAGAATGCACGGATGGACGCGCGCCACAGGGCCGAAACAAAGCGTGCCCGGAAGGCGAGGATATGGGTCGAAAACGACGGGCCGGACTCGCCGGGAAAGCCGTTTGTTCTTCGGAAGAAGACCGGGGGAAGCGATTTTTTATATAAGAAAAAAAAAACAAAGGGGCGCAACGGAAACCACCAAAGCGAGCTGAGCAGGCACCAAGACAGTTGTGCGCGCGGGATGTCCGGGGCGCCTTGTTTATAATACCCTTCAGCTTCTTTCCGCGGGCGGACGCCGGCCAGTTTGATTCCTGTTTCATGACTGCAAATTGTGGGCTCACTTGTGGCGATTTGTGAGGGCGCCGCAAGCGATCAATGCATGCGGGCTGCAGGAGCTGCCCCTCCAGACGCATCTCTAAATCCCCAGAAAGCAATTGGGGAGGCGCGAAGCACTCAGACAGCGAGGCTGCTCCCTGCTGCACATGCACAGGTGGATTTCCGTGGGCGTGGATTCGAAGCAAGCAACTGCACCACACCCAACGTTTGCAGGAAGCGTAAGCGGCAGCGACCACAGGTTAACAGAGTGTCTTGGGGGAATCTGTGCGACGTATGCAAGGTAAGCTGCTGAACTGCATACACGCATATACTAGGGGCAACTAGAGCTCACCGCTCCTGCTGCGGCGCGTCTGCTGTCATTCCGAAATCTGGAGCTGAGACAAACTTCAGACAAGCTCTTTTGATACAGGTCGGCAGCGAAAAGAAACTGCAGAAAGAGGCCAGACGGAGGGAGAAGTGAGGAGAAGAAAAGCGAAGATAAGGAAAAGGAAAAAGATAGGAAAAGGAAAAAAAAAAAAGACAAGAAAACACAAAAGAACACGAAAAAACACGAAAAACAAGAACGAACACGACAAGACGAAAGAACACGAAAGACAAAACAAAAAACAATACAAAAAACAATACAAAAAATGAGGTAGATAGAAATCCCGTGGTTGGGGTTGCACGGCTAATTATACTTGTTTGATTGTTTATCTGGCGCGGCACAATCAAGGGCCGTTGAATTAGGGCGGACTCCCTGCAATGTTAAAATGTATTTTATGCATGGACCCGCATCATCAACAAGAAATTGGTGATTATGTATACGCCGTGCGCCGCAAGAAACGTTTGCAGTGTTTACGGAGTTTGTAGTGTTTTCGGCGTAAGCGGCGTCTGCAGCGTTTGCAGCGTTCGCAGCGTTCGCAGCGTTTTCGGCGTTTTCGGCGTTTTCAGCGTTTGCAGCATCAGTTTCGCTGAAATGTGAGGTGATGGATGCTGAATCAACGATGTCGCGGTTGCAATTCGTTTCAGGCGTGGCAATGACACGCAATGTGCGTTTTCGATGCCATGCGATGCGTCGACTGTGCTGCACTCGATGCGTCATCTGTGCTTCTCTGTTTGCGACGAATGTGCTCCTCTCTTTGCGACGAATGTGCTCCTCTCTTTGCGACGAATGTGCTCCTCTCTTTGCGGCAAATGTGCTTCTCTCTTTGCGGCGAATGTGCTGCACTCGATGCGTCATCTGTGCTTCTCTGTTTGTGACAGGCTTGTTGCACTCGATGCGTCATCTGTGCTTCTCTGTTTGCGACAGGCTTGTTGCACGGGATGCGTCATCTGTGCTGCACTGGACCTGCCACACTGGATGCACTGACATGTATGAACCAAGCCGTTAATGCGACATCATGCACCAAAGTCGACAGAGTACCCTCTGTTGTACCAGCTGCCAAACGAGTAGCACACAGCACCGCCGCCCAAAATGCAGTCGCCCGCCAACTGGCTGCCAATGAAGACGGGATGAGTTTTCCACACGTGACTGGGCATTTCCATGCGGCAGAGCTCCATGCTAACAAGATCCACCTTGATAATGGTGGTGGACTCGGTGTGGGTTTCGTAGCCCACACCACCAATGACGAAAAGACTGTCTCCAATGTGAGCGAGTGAACAGCCAATCCGGGCAAGATGGAGAGAGTCGGCCACCTCTTCAATATGCACACCAGCATCACCAACCGAAAACCTCCAGAGCTTTCCATTGATGGATGGGCGCGTCTCGTCACTCATTCCGCCGGTAAGAAAGCCCGAGCGAGACTCGGGGTCAAACGTCATGCCGCAGCTCACGAGCAGGGCCACAGGCAGTGCCACAGCAAGCTCTGTCACCACCAACTTTTCGCCGTCGATGCGGAGCTCAAGGAAGGAGCCTTTGTAGTGGAGGAGAACGGTGTCTTTGCCAACAGTCACGGCAGAATGGCGTGATACACCAAACGGAAGCTCCCCAACAAGTTTCCAGGTTCCCAGGGCCTCGCTGAACATCCAGACATCGCGTAACGCGTGTCCTGGCCGCGTGCGGCCTCCAACCAACAAGAGGCGGTCGGAAAGCAAGTCGGAAAGCGTGTGGCTCATGCGGGCAGGGGGCCGGACCGCTTCGGCGTCGGCCGATAGAATCTCCACGGCCGGCGACGCGTGGCCTGGGACAAAGTGACGGAGCTCATTGGACCGGCTCTGGAACATCCCGCCGTGGACGTAGAGGCCATTCTTCGTCGCCGCACAGGCGGCAAACTTGGCGTTAACTTCGAGCTCGGGCGCCACAGGCGCGATGGCCAACGGCTCGACACGGGAAATGGGCTCCGGCAGCGGAACCGGGCCGAAAAGCTGCATGGCGCTGTTCGTGGCGTGGATCACCACGTAGTGCTGACAAAACACCAAAAACTCCTCCCACTCGTCGAATGGCTCGACGGCCTCCACAAGGCGCTTGGTGTCGTCCAGCACCAACTGCAGCCAGCTCTGGAACATGTCCACCACCTCCACGCTAGGAAACCAGCACTCGAAGCGCAGCGCTTGCTTCTGCTTGGTCGAGTACGTCTCCACACACTGGAGCGGCGACCGCAAGTGGCTGAAATGGTACAACATCTTCTGGGCGAAAAAGTGGTCGGCGCCGGCGGGGAGAATCTGCTCCAACACAAGCACATGGGCGCTGGGCAAGCGGGCCAGGAGCTCCACGACAGGGTCGGCGTGCTCCGGCTTCATGTACGCCAACGACACTTCGGCCACGAAAACGGTGGGCGGGCCCGGCGGCAAGAGCTGCGCCAACTGCCGGCCGTATGCGGCGGTGTCGTTGAGATCACAGCCGACCAAGGTGTACTTCCGCGTCTGCATCACGACTCCCGACGCCGTGGCGGCCGCCGACACCGGCTGCGGGGCGCCGACGGTGGCCATGACTTCCGCAGAGCCCTGGATCATCGCCAACTTGCGTTGCACCAACTCCGGGTAGTCGAAGTCGAAAAACTCAAACGCTCCCGCCGGCTCCTCGGCCAACGTTTTGAACGGGAGCGGGTCGAACCCACACCCCAAGTTGACCACACGCACCGTGGTGCCGTGGTGCCGGGCGACCGCATGGACCGCCTGCTTGATGCTCTCCATCCGGACCCAGTAGCCTCTGTTGATGGCCGGCGACCGGCGCTTTCCCTTGGGGACGAAATGCTGGAACCACTCGCGGGCATGCGGCTCCACCACCGGGCTGTAGAGAATTTCCACAGACCGTTTGGACACGATCGACGAGTTGTTTGTTCCTTGGACCTGCGAGTCGTGGTACGTTTTCTTGCGGCGGTCTTTTTCGACCCTGCGTCTGTTTTGCGCCGCCACGTCCGCGGCTGGCGGGGTTTTCGATTTCTTGGGCATGTTCCAGAACGCGATAGGGGGAACCGAGCTGTGGGGATTCGGGGACGCTCCGGCGGTTCTCGATCGAAATGGGTGTTGGTGGTGACTGGTGATGATTTTCCGCCATCGCGCCCATCGCGCCGTGTGCCGACCGACCCAGCGGGCTTGCTGGCGGCGGTTTTCGTCCGCCCCGTGATATCTTGGTCTCCGGAGCTTTTCTGGGTCACGACGCTTTTCTTGATCACGGCACTTTTCTTGATCACGGCGCTTTTCTTGTTCCACCGGCCCTTTGCTTCCACCGGTTCCGCGCGGCGTATTTTCATCGGTTCTCTCTACTCTGCGTATTTTCATCGGTTCGTTCTACTCTCAGGCGTCCTCTTCCTCTTGTTTTGCTCGGTCTCTACTGAGTGTTCTCTTTTCGCAGTTTCTATTTTCTATTCTTCCCAGGCCGTTCCATTCTCGGCTTCTGCTTGTCCCAGACCGGCTTACAAAGCCCTCCTGAATGCCCGCTTCAACGCCTCGTCGGCCCCGCTGGTGGGCTCATTTTGGCACATGCGCAAATAGTTGGCCGCCGCCAACGTGAGCTGAATCGTCCGCTTCGTCAACCCGGCGTCTTCCGTGGCCTCGTCTGTGTCCATGGCATCAGCCAAGTTTTTCCCGTTCTGCGCGTCGTCCTCGGCGTTTCCGTCGCCTGGCGCATCTCCACATTTGATCCAAATGATTCCGTTGATTCCGATGGCAATCTCAAACGCCGTCTTGGCCGCGAGCTTCTCGAGGAAAACACTGTTTTTGTTGAAGAGCAACTCTCGGGCAAAGTTCATGTTCACGTGAAATACGTACCCGTTTTCGTCGAGCGGGCCGAACCCGCCGGCCTTGCCGGTTTCTGCGTCGATGCACTCGATTTCGGTCACCACTTCGGGGACAGCCTCTGACACCCGGGCGTACACAACCTGGCCCATCTTCAAATTTGGTCTGTTCTTCTTCGAAGCGTTGGGAAATGCCATCATTGAAAGTTGCACTGGTGCCGAGTGCTCCTGAAGCGAGACCCGGAAAAAATCGGAAAAAACACCCGTCACAATCCCCACCACAAAGTCATTAACTTGCGGTATGTATCTTTTCGAGTTGGACTCAATGAAAATGAGTTTTTCGTTGCCCTTTTTCGAGAGCGGTGTTTGCGTGAGGAGGCCTGCCTGCAGTGGAATGATTTCCTGGGTTTTGGGTGTTTGGTAAATACCTGGGCCGATAGTGATGGAGCTCTCTCCCTCCATGTATGCCGCTAGCGAGTCTCCCGGTATTATTATGTGTGACATTGAATGATGGGTTGGAAAAACGTAGTGGAGTTGTCTATGACTTGTGCGATGCCATCAGGTGCGCGAGTGTGCAGGACGCCCTTACGGCGACGACAGAAGTTGGTAGCTGAGGTCGAAAGACACCAAGAAACTAAGATGAAGAAAAATAGGATGAAAAAAAATAAAATAAAATAAAAAAATAAAAAAAAAAAGACAGCCCACATAAGCACCACCTGAAGTCTGCACGTTTGACGGTAACGTTGCACCAGGCTTGGCCAGAGTCAACAGTTGCAGTGAAGCAACGTTGCGATGGTTCGATGCAGTGCGTGGCTCCAGTGGGAGATTCAGTAATCGTGATGGTGGGCTTGGTAAGGCTTGCTTAAAACTTAGGCTTGGTTGTGTTGTGTTGAATGTGTAAATGTTTGTGGGTGCGATGTAGCGTAGTGTATACCAATTAGAAGTGAGTTTGAACTAAGCCTCGGGGACTCTGGATTTGGTGCGAATCGCCTTCAAAAACCTAGCTCCAAAAGCTCAAGTCTGTCCTGAAGATACTTCCAAAAATTTTCCGGGTCTATCGTTGATTGAGCCTTGTACGGCTTGGTCCGAACCACCGTGTCAACACTAAACGAAGAAGTTTCCGTGTCGAAATGCAACGGCTGCGAAAAGTCGAATAGGTCAAAATGGCTCGTCGTTTTCGAAGACGCAGCGGTGAAGTCCGTGGGTGCGACATAGATGGCACTCACTTTAGGATCTCTCCGTAAAACCTCGTGCTGGTCGTGGATCGTACGGACGTAGTGGTCTTGTCTGATCACCAGCGTTTTGAAGCTGACCATGGGAATCTCGAGGAGATTTTTCATATGCCGAACACCCAACGAATCCCATGGCGCATGAGCTTCTGCGTAGGTGTTGACGGTGGTGTTGCTTATGAACAAATCGTATCTTCTGTGGAAAAATGCATGCATCCGCAATGCGTAAATGATGTGTCTGGATAAGATGTCCAGAGGCAGTTTGGTGGACTGGGGCAACTGTGGGGAAGAATCATCTGACGGCTGAAGACCAGGTTGGACTCCGAAATGGGTCGGATCCAACTTTCTGTCTGGGAGCGGGCCTGAAAATCCACACGAAAAGAAGAAATGCACAAACGGTAACACGGCATCCATTGCAATGGCAAGTGCACGGCTGTACACATTCACAGTTGTACGCATTTTTTCGATGCCGCTGGATACGGGCTTCAGGAACGAGTAGTCAATATTTTCGTGTGGACTGATACGCCACCAGTGTAAAATTGCTTCGTACATGACACTTGGAGGAAAGCCAGTGAAACTGGTGGAGGAAGGAGCTAATTTTTCGAGCGGCTCGAAGACGAACACGTCTAAAAATTCGATCATCAAGTCACGGAGATTAAACAGATCGCGCAAGACACGGAAATCTGTTTCGGTGGTTGCCTCTGCAAAGAGCGTCTCAAAAACGGGTAGCAAAGACTCCAAGTTCTTGCGGATCTCGTAGAGAAACAGTGGTTCATAGGGCGGGATGTGAGCACTAATGATGTTCTGGTTAACTTTCTGCAATATCCAATACATCGCATGTGAGCCAGACAGGTCGCGGGCATGTCTTGCTAAGAAATCAGTGCAAACACTCTGCCTGCTCAAAAGAGACCGGCCGGCGGTTGCTTTTGGCTCGCAGGTGATAGATTGCATGACGTAAAAGCACCACGAGCTCATACTGAAATGGAACAAGTACAACTCCTTCTTCCAGGTCGGAATGTCCTTCTCGTTTTCATGACTTTCGATCACACTTCGAAGGAGACGCTCGAAGTGCTTCAAGTCATCACCCACGCGCTGCCAAAGCGTTCTCAAGCAGATTGGCTTGTCGTGCAAGGGGAATCGACTCGCGCCGGTGGTTAGCCGCTGCCAGAGTGTACACCGTGCCAGAGAGATGAAGCCTTCAACGAAGGCCCTCGCGTGCACAGACGTGTCACGCGGACGCAATTGATTGAAAGCAATGTTTCGGAGGTGACCGAGATCGAAGACAGTGGCGTAGTCGATTTTTTTGAAGCGATACGACGCGGAAGCGCACCCACGAAGGCCACGCCCAGGCAACGCAGGCAGTGTGCGTACCGTATCGTCGGAGCGAGAGCGGGAGCGGGAAGGGGAACAGGAATGGTCGCCGCCGTTGGGGGATGCATTCGAGTCTGGCGTGGGAGGGTCATTCGCCGGCTTGGATGGCATGGACGCCATGTCCAGGTAACAAAAGCGAAGCGGACCAAAGGTTCGAGGCGGACAGGGCGCCTCCATGTCTGTGAGTTCAAACATGAACTCGAGCGACCCCGGGCCGGACGAATGCTGCGCCACGCTCTTGGACAGCGGCGGCTGGCAAGACGCCTTGCTGGTTGAAGCGGGCAAGCAAAAAGAGCGGTCCAAGAGCTTGTTGTGTGAGGTGCGGATGGCGTGGGTGAGACGGATGCGGCTCTTTTCGGTGGCCGTGAGCGATTGGTAGGAGCAGTCTTCGTTCCGGGCTTTGGAGCACTTCAAGCAGACCGGGAGGTTTTCGTCGCATCGGATCTTTCTTCTTTTGCAGTTGAGACAACCAAACTTGGAGTTGGTGTGCTTTCTGCGGGACGACAGCTTGAGTTCGGACGACATTGTAGACAGTGTTGAGGATATGATATGGATGCCGACGACCGGAGGACAAGAAGCAGAAGAAGCGTAAGTACTAGTCAGCGCACAGAAGTTCCGGCGTGACTAAAATCAAAGTAAGTGGCAGTAGCTAGTATATGAAGAGCCACTAACCAAATAGCTTATGCGACGCATTGAGAGCGCGGGCGGAGCACCGGCATGTAGTCCGCGCCACCTGCGGGCGCATGCATGAAAGAGGGCGCGAGATCCGCAGCGACCACCTGTCGCCGTTTCCCCGCGCAGGAAGCCAGGGAGCAGCTCGCCGACGCAAACCTGCAAACGCAAGCCAGCGCTCGGTATAAAGTTAACATTTCGGTGCTAAACAGGAACTACTGCTCCTCGTATCCAGGACGCTTATGTTGCTACCCGCCATACTCTCGACAGCACTGCGGCTGTCCGTCGGCGACGACTGCGCGCTTATGGGCAGGCGCAAAACAGCCTCGCTGGGTGCGAAGCTGGCGGGCCGCCTCACGCGATTTTCCATAAACGTCCGCCCGAAGAGGTCACGACCCGCGCCGAATTAACCGCCGGCGTCGCAAAAGAAGCGGTGTAAGGTTCCAAGTCATACATACGGTGGCGTATCTGGGTGTTCCATGCATCTGAAGTGACCGCACATATGTGGTCGAGCCGTGCAGCCGGCTATTGGGGCAGTCGCAATCTGAGTCTTTTCGGGCGTTTGTGAAGATATAAAGTACGAGGCAGACGCGCGTGGTTGCAGCACTTCACGCAACAAGCCTGGCTATGCCTGGTGCGGTCCACCGCATATGCGTCGGGGTTCTTGGGCTGTCTGGTGTCTGGTACACGAGCAACCGTCGGCAACCGTCCACGATTCTCCAACCTGAGGCCCCGCTTGCAGCGGTATATACGTTTCTCCAATGTGGCACGGTGAAAGTGAGCTGAGTTCTAACCGATGACGTGTGCAAAAGTCGGTGTGCACCGGCGGAAGATACGGATGCACAAGACGCTCTCTTGGGCGCACGGCGCTCATCTGGCGGGTCCTTCATGCCGTTGTGTTACCTCGCATCAGCTGTGCTGCCATAGCAGCCGGCGCACTACACACAAACTCGGATCGGGTGCAATGCAGCTTAAGCCACGCAAGCGGCTAAATCCCGGATGTTGCAGACAACCGTTGTCAGCGGTTCCGGGCTAATGTCTGCGTCGGGGGCCCTCGATTTCCGAGGTGGCGGCCGCATGGATATCAACATCGTTCGTCAGCTCCACCACCCTCGGTGCCCGCCATCAGCCCGGCTGTTCCAAGCCAACCCACGTCTCGAAAGCTGCCGCACCCACCAAGCCCGCCCTGTTGCGTTTCGCGGGTGGCGCCGTTTCATTCCCCGATCACCGCGGCTCCTGTCTTGTGTATTCTGTGTGCGTGTGGCCTCCAGTCACTCCTCGCAGGCCGCCTTCCTCCACCCCATCTATCATTCAAGTGCCCGCTCGTGCCCCTTCCGCCAACACCCGCCCATTCCGCCAACATCCGCCATGTCGTGTGAC
The DNA here is from genome assembly GCA_030563125.1 of Metschnikowia laotica. NCBI lineage: Eukaryota > Fungi > Ascomycota > Pichiomycetes > Serinales > Metschnikowiaceae > Metschnikowia > Metschnikowia laotica. The sequence goes on from JAKUBD010000271.1 coordinate 9,224, forward strand.
ACCTCGCGCGCCCCTACTTTCTTCGAAAACTACTACATCTGCAGAGATGTGACCGACGCCTACAGCGGGGACTTCAACGTGAGTGTGGCCGTGAAGGGCAACGTGTCAGACCGCGTCTTGGCCCAGGCGCTCCGGTCCATGTTGGCTGCCAACCCCACTCTTCGGTTGAATGTATTTCGCCAGCAGCCCTGCTCCGAACACCGCCAGTTGGTGCGTGAGGACGAGGCTTCGAACGGACGCAACTACATCGTGCGGGCCGTAGACGACATCCGCTACGAAGATGTGGTGCTTCGAGAGTCGGTCGACACGATTGACGGGGACTTTTTCCGTGAGCTTTCCGCCGCCCGTGTGCCATTCAACTATGCCGACGACGCCCGGCCGCGGCCTTCGTGGCGGTTGCGTGTGGTTGAGCACGCCGCCTCTCAGCTGACGTTCTTGGTGTTTCTTTGCAATCATGTGTTCTTTGACGGCCGGGCGGCCACGCACTTCCAGCACGACCTCTTGGCGGCCCTACGGGCTGCTGGCGAGATCACCGGCAAGTCGGCCGCCGGGGTCTGCGCCACGCTCTGGGACGCCGCTGCCGACGGCCCGACAAACGTGCTGCTGCCACCACCCTCGTTTTCCGCCTTGTTCACCACCCCCGTGTGGTTCAGCGCCAAAACGATCCTCGGCAGCCTCCTTGTTCCACATGCGGTCGGCGACTTCATCACCAGCCGCCTCATGTGGTGGATGCCCAACTTCTACACCCATCCGCGGTTTCAGGTGGCGCCCATGGCTCCACGGGTCCAGAGCGATTTCTACATTATCAATGTTGCGTCCTCACGCCTTGCGGAACTCTTGAAGCGCTGCAAACTGCTCGACCTTACCCTCACGCCTGTTGTTTCCGCGTGCATGTTTCGGGCAGTGGAAGACGCCTTCTCGCCACGCTTGGGCCCGTTCACGCAAGGATGCCAGCTTGTGGTCGACGGCCGCCGCTACTTCCCTGCCGACAACGCCATGCGTTACGGGCTCTACCCGTCTGCAGTGGAGACACACGTCCCTCCCGAGTCCTCGATTCTTGATGCGGCCCGCTTTCTCGCCCGCTCTCTTGACGACGGTCTCAAATCCAGAGATGCTTTCCATCGCACGGCGCTTTTGAAGCTCATCAATACCTGGCACTTTGTCCGAGATTCTGTGAAAAGCACCCAGCACCGTGAGACGTTTGAAATCTCCAATTTGGGTGCGTTCCGGCCCGCCGAGCAGGACCCATTGGTCACCAATGTCGTCTTCAGCCAAGGCGTGACTCGCTCGCATTTCAACTTGAACCTCATTAGTTCGCCACAGGGCGGCTTAAACATCGTCGTGGCGGTTCACGAGACGTTTCAAGTGTACCGCGAGTGCACGGCGAAGTTTTTAGAGTTGCTCGAGGCGTACATTGACCTGGCTCTCGTGGATCAATCAAGTGCTACGGAATAGTTCTGCGACACCAAAAATACGGGGATTCAGAGGCTTTGAGCACCCGGAATTTCGAGAGAGCCTGACAACCTGGCCCCTTCGCAGAGCCGCACTAAGCCAGCTAGGCCGCGCAGTTGACACATGGGAAGCCCCACGTGCGCGTGCATACACTACGATTTTGCAATTATTGATGGTGCCCCGTGGCCCTGATTTATAACCGCTGCCCACCGCCAGCGCTTGGCTAATCTATAGATAACTATTGGCTGTCGCGTGACCACACCGCAGTACCGACTGAGTCGCTCATGGAACGTGGGCTTGAAACGTGTCTTGCCATTATTCGCCTTAAAAAATCACTGCTCCCTGCTACTCCGAGCCCTTCGCTTGTTTTGCAGCTGATATCGGTCTGGTAAAGAGTGGACTCAAAGGATTTCCTTCATTTTACGATAGACAACGAAGCAACAACCAAAAGAAAACTCCAAAATGCTGCTTCCACAGCCGCCCTCCCTCAAAGCCACCATTATCCAATTGAACAAGGATATCGATCCGGAGGACAATAACTATGAGGTATTGTGCAACGGTTACAGCGGCACCCACGCTACGACGTCGTCCCTCGGGTCAACGTTCAACGGTGGCGTGGCAGAAGAGCCATTAAGAAAAAGACGTCGGCGCTCGTCATTCGTCGACAAGGAAGATATGGCACGCAGAAAAACAGAAACAAAACAACTCCACTCAATGATCGAGAAACGCAGGCGTATCAAGATAAATCGTGAGTTCGAGGCACTCAAGTATCTTATTCCGGCTTGCCGAAGTGCGGACACGGGCCTCAAGCGGACATCAGTGTCCAGCCCCTCTTCCTCCTCCAACAATAACTCCAACAAGATCGACGGCATGTACAAGCTCACCATCTTGAAAACCCTGGTAGAGTACATTTTGTATCTCCATCATGTCATCCGGAAACAGCACGAGATGCTCTTGGCCACAAGGCCTGGCCATGCCTTCGATGTGTCCTTCACTGACATTCCGCTAGACGTCAATCAGTACCGCAACATCGATCAGGAGTTCGATTTTCACGAGTTAAACTCCGCGGCAGCCTCAGTTGCGCGTACAGTGTCGCGGCCACGGTCTCAATCTGCCACAGCCGCCGCCTCACAGTTACCAACAGCTGTCGAGGCTAACGAGGGCACAATCGTGTCTGACGACAAAGCCTGCCCCATTGCCAACTCTACTATCATACCAGATGGCCGCAGTAAGTCAGTACAGCTCCCCACGCCCGAGGTGACGCCTGAAATCTCCCCTATCCTCTCGATGCTTCACAAGTATCGTGCTGATACTCGATTGCTGATGGGTGTTGCGGCTCTGCGCAAAGGCTCGCTTGTGGGCGAATTCCCATCGCAGTTGGTGGACATTGACAGCCTCAATCGGACTTTTCTGTTTACCACAAATGCCAGACAGCCGTCGTCAATTTCGTCGGCCACGTCGCCTTTTACCATTCCTATAAAGTCTCTGACGGGCCAAAACGCTTTCAGCCTTCCAGACCCTGCAATAGGTGACGACCTGGAAGATATCAAGGTGCTGGGTTACACGGTCAGGGGGGCTATGCCCCGCAAAATGCTCTTCAAAAGCAGGGTTCCCGAAACCAATAAGGTGGCTACGATCGGAGGTAGTAGCGATGCAAGCGATGCAAGTGATGCAAGTGATGCCAATAATGTTAATGATGGGAATGACATGAATGCCAATCGGAAGGACACGGATGCCCACCTGTTGGCAAATGCCTCGAAGACGCTTTTGGCGCTCCGCAAGCCCAGTATATGCAAGCTTTTGAACTAGTGAACGGTTAAGTTTGCTTCTACAATCTCGGTGCATTCATATAGAAGCGTGAAGGCCGGACGGTCCAGAGCGCGAATTAAATAGTCAGAATTGGAATTTCACCACTACAACTTCAATTCATACCAGTCAGGCATCAAAAGTCTGATGAGCAGAGCGGTGATGAGCCACCAAACCTCAAAGCAGATACGATGGCTACTGAAGCAGCCGCAGGCCACGCATATTGTACCAATATTAATGAATGATCAGGAAATTGTTTCAAAAAAAAAAAAAAAAAAAAAAAAAAACAAGAAAGGCCCGGTCCTAAAAGACCGACTCGAAGCGGGCTTCAAGAAGTCCTCGCATTTGTAGCCACTCGACATATTCATCGACTGCACTGGGCCACAGGCTCATTTCGTCGTAAGCAGACAAACCGGTCGGATCGTCGCATAGCACCAGCACGACAAACTTGTAAAACATGCACCAGAGATCACGAGACACGGGTCTGTGGGATTCGGTAACGAACTCATACCACTGCAGCAAGCGCTCTGCGGACAGCAGCAAGTCGGGCCGGCTGTCAAATAGCAACCGCCAGTAATCAATGGCGTCATCGTAAGCGATGGCACGCAAGCGAGTATCGGCGCCTCGGACAAAGTCATAACAGTACTCGTAAAGCGGTTCGAAGCGCGGCGGTTGATAATGCTGGTCTGGGGTGAGAGGACTATGTAGTGAGCGCTACTTAT
>JAKUBD010000272.1:0-11179 GCA_030563125.1 Metschnikowia laotica
CCGCAGTTTCGCCGACGATAAAGCTGAAACGTGAGTTGAGATAGATGATCTTGAGCGACGTGTCCTTGGCTGCGGGCGAGGAGGATGACGACCAGGGAATGGCAGTGGAAATGTCCATGATGTCGCGGCGATTGAGGATCTGGAAGATCTTGAGAATGTCGTATTGTTTCAAGTTTGAGTTGAGGAGGCGGATCAAGCCGCGCACCATGGTGGCCAACTCGGCGCTGACGCTGTCCTCGATGGCCTGGAAGGTGTGGAGTGCCGGGAACTTGATGCGCAACATCTTGGCCAAGACGAAAATCTCAAACGCCTCGTTGTAGTTTCCCTGCGACACGCACAAACGGCACAAGGTGGGGAGCTCAAGCGTGTCCAAGATGGAGTCGATGTTGTGGAGCACGGCGGTGGTGGACGCTAGCGACTGTGCCGCCCGCACCTTTGCTGGGGAGTCCCAGCCTAGGTTCAACGCCGCAAGCCCGTCCAAAATCGCAGCTATCCGCTGGTCGAGCTGGCTGCCGCTGTGGCCGTGCACGGCGTCCAAGTTTTGGCTGGCCTCCACAATCACGTCTCTGTTGGCGTTTGTGCACGCGGCTAGTTTGCCCTCGAGCCGGTGTTGCTCCGAGTCGAGCTCTGCGATCTCTTCCGTGAGCGTCCGCTGCAGCCGTGCCGAATTGGTGTTGCTTGTGAAGGTCTCTGTGGAAAGAAGCTGGTCGTTGATGAGAAGGTGCTGGAGGTAATCGAGGGCGTCTGCACGGAGCGACGGATCTGCCGCGAGGGCAGTTGCGACGTCGGGTGCAAGCGCCTCACTGAGCCGGTCGAGGAGGAGCGACATGGAACCGAAAAGACGACAGGGGTGGCGCAGACGGGAATAGAGGACCGCTGAGGTGACGCCCAGCGTTGCCAGAAGGCCGGGCGCGCCATGTTGAGCGGACCCGTGCACCGCGGGCACTGGCACTGCACCCGTACACCTGCGGTTTGCGCGAGATTAGCTGATGCGAAATCTCCTGGCGATGGTCGTGCGCGCCCCACTCCGCCCGCGCCATGAAGCGCCGCTGCCTCCCGATAACCACCATCCACCATGGAGGGCTTGTTTTTCAACATCGACTACGGCTTTGTCGAGGGCGTGGTGCGCGGCTACCGCAATGGCCTTCTCACCAGCAATCAGTACACCAACTTGACCCAGTGCGATACGCTCCAGGATTTGAAATTGCAATTGTCGTCCACCGACTACGGCAACTTCCTTTCTTCCCAGGGCGCATTGTCCACGTCGATCATCCAGGACCGGCTCTCGAAGCGGTTGTACTCCGAGTTCCAGTATCTCCGCAGCCAGAGCTCCGGCAAGTTGGCCCGGTTCATGGACTTCATCTCCTACGGCTACATGATCGACAATGTGTCTTTGATGATCACGGGAAGCTTGCACGACCGGGACTTGCAGGACATCTTGCCCAAGTGCCACCCGCTAGGCTGGTTCGACACCTTGCCCACGTTGTCTACGGCGACCGACATTGACTCTTTGTACAATGTGGTTTTGGTGGACACGCCGTTGGCGCCTTTTTTCAAGGACTGCTTGACGCTCAACGACTTGGACGACTTGAACATCGAGATCATCCGTAACAAGTTGTACCGGAATTACTTAGAGGCTTTCAAGGCGTTCGTGGACAGCGAGTTCGCCGGGCCCGATCTCGAGATCATGACTCGGTTGTTGGACTTTGAGGCCGACAAGCGTGTGATCAACATCACACTCAACTCGCTCAACAACCCGGACTTGAGCCCGGAAGACAAGATTGCCTTGTTCCCACAGTTTGGCCAACTCTACCCAGTCTACCACGGCGAGATGTCGCGTGCGGAGGAGGTGGAGCAGGTCAAGAGCATTGTTGAGTCCATCTCCGACTTCAAGGAGTTTTTTGGCGATGTTCAAGGCTCGGGCTCCAAAAACATCGAGGACTGGTTTTATTACTTGGAAATGCAGTACAACAAGAACGCGTTTGCCCAGCAGTTCACCTTGTCCAGCGTGTGGGCCTGGTTGCGTTCCAAGGAGCAGGAGATCCGGAACATCACCTGGATTGCCGAGTGCATTGCCCAGAACCAGAAGAACAGAATCGACAACTACATTTCGGTGTACTAGTTGCGCTGGTATGATTCTGCACGACCTGCCGGTTTCGGCGCCATATACTTCTCCCGGAATATAGTCCAATCAAACAGTTCAACAAATACAGCTCAATACAATTCAATACAGCCCAATACAGGTCAATACAGTTTAATGCAGTCAACAAACCAAGAGCAAGTCAATTGGAAGACAAAGCTAGTCCTGTCAAATTAGTCAGTACTAAGTGGACCCGTGTGCCCGGAAACGTTCGTGATAACGATGGTTATCAGCTCGATTGCCCCTCTGTGATTTACATCGGAAGCATAACAAAACCGCTGGTTCTGTTGATACACAAGAACACCTTTTGGCAAAAAAAAGTTGCAACGACTCTGAAAAAACGTACGAAGGGGAAGCAGAATCGCTGTTGAAAACTTTCTATAGCGTCACGAAATTCTGTTTTCAATACCAACTAAGAACCACCCCAAGTGGAGTCCACAATACCAATATAACCCAGATGAGCTGATAGTCTGCAAGGCATATGTGCGATGCTGCTGAGCGCCGCCAAACAGAAACACACCCGACCGTAACAGCCTACGCTCAACATGTAAATGGCTTCCCAAAACTATAGTTCCGAATGCCAAAAACACCGATCTCGAATTACAAGGGCAGTTGTTTTAATTTCAGTGTCCCATCAGCTGCCAACACCCGTACCTTCCAGCCTACATCAGCCTCACCCATTAGGTCCCACAATCCACCATGTCACAGCTCTTTGTACCGTCGTCCCCCGTCACTCCCGGCGACTCGGTGCGTCGGCTGTCGCCCCCGCCATCGTCACAATCTTACCCGAGCCGTGTGCCTGTCGTCAGTGCCCAACTCCGCCGTTTTGCAGCATCTACAACCCACGTCGCTCATTTAGCAGACGTGCTTGGAACGGTCACCGCCGTCGATCGCCACGCGTTGATGGTGATATCCGACATTGGAATCAATATATTTGCCCAGCATAACCACATCATGAACATCCGAGCTTCTGTGGATGCGTCTTTATTCAGTTCGTATGTATTGGACGACGCGACATCTCACGACGACGCTGGCGCCCTACAGGTGGGCGTAGACGTCCAGCAAATTAGCGTTGCGTTTGCGGCCGCCGCTGCCTCGACAGCACCCCGACCCCGTGCGGCACAGCTGGCCCAGCCGCTGGTGCTGGATTCGGTGGTGTGTTACATCCGGTACGATGGAGACGGAAGCCCTTTGGTGGTGGAGTTTGAAGACGCGCTCATGAGCGAGCAGATCGAGTTTTCCACGTATTTGTTGGATATTGAGTATCCGTACGCGGGCGAGAATACGTCGCTGGTGGACCGGTTTGGCGAACGCGTCGGTGGACGGTCTGACGGACGCTCCGAGGGACGACCTGGGGATCGTTTTGAAGATCGTTTCGAAAATCTTTTTGGTGACCGGCTGGCCGGAACACCGGAGGACTCCGCTTCTTTGGTACTCGACTATACTTCAGTCCATTTCGATGTGATGTTGCAAAGTGATGTCCTCGGAAACTTGTTACAAGATCTCCAGACACTCAACACGGTCGAATTGCATTTGGTAGTCAGCAACATGCCCCATGACGGGCCGTTGGATCGGCTCGTGGGTCGTGAGAGGCTGCAGGCACGCAACTCGCTCAGTTTCGTGTCCAAAGGCCCCATTGGCTACCTGAAACTTATCTATCCGTCGGCCCGAACCATGCTTCAGAAGTTGGACGTTTACCACGAGGCCGCGGGTTCTAATGAGCCGACCCAGGACACTGTGCTGTGTGTGCTTGGGTTTCTGCCGTTCATCCGCATTCTCCGGGCGGTCAAGCTCTCGTCCAAATGCAAGATCATGAAGGATTTTGGCGGAGTGCTTTCTTTCCAGCTTCTCTGCAAGAACGTGGCTGCCAAGAGCTACCCAGGTACGCTCATTGCTTTCAACATGCTCGAGAAGACCGAAAACCGTGAGCTTCCGACGGATCTTTTCGACGACAATTCCGTCGAGCCCATATGGACAGCTACTTCTACGGTTCCTGTGGAATCACCCCGGAACCCAGTTTGGTCTGCCGCCAATGGGCTTTCTTATGCGTCATTCAAGAATGCTCCTGCCTCCGACGCCCAAGACCGATTCCGTCCTTCCAGCGACGACCTCCCACACGTGGACGACACCACCGATAACCCTATATTTATTTGAGCCGGGCCTGACGCCAGGGTTTTGAGAAATAGCGACTGGCTGATGCCGAGCGACCCGTGGCAACACATTGGATATGACGCTCTCCACCACGAAGCTGCCGCTTGTCAATCGGATGTTGCCCACGAAATCAACTTGGCCGTTTGCTCGAAGTCCTACCATGCGCACGTTCATTATTCTTTGCATTACTCATTACAAGTACGTCACCTTGAGCGCCATCTGTAGCGTCTCCTTCAACTTCTCCTTCAAGTTCACCCTGCGCAGCCTCAACATCTTAATCGCGACAAACGCAAGAACCAACACAGCCATGATCACCGGCGAGCTATCGCTCACCTTGGTCTTCACGATGCTGAACACGTGCATGAGCCTCCGGACCACATCATCAACGGACATGCGAGCTGTTGTCGGATCGCGTCTGGCAGGACGGCCGTCGTCAGCGCTGCTCGGCAGGTGACTTTTTTGAATCTGTTTGAGCGTCTTGTACCGAAGGTTCTTTTCCTGTTCCTCCTTGCGCTTGCGCTCTTGCTCCTGCTGGGCACGCTTGGCATCTGCGAGCTCCTGTTCCTTCTTCTTCTTTTCTTTGGCCCGACGCTCCTGTTTTTGCATGTCCTGGAGCTCTCGCAACTTGGCCAGCGCCCCGTCCTTGTCGAGGAGCGGGTTTTGGCTCGCAATGCCCAATGCCGTGTCGAAGTCTTCTTCATCCGCAAGCACATTGAACACGAACATGTCCAACCACCTGCGCAAGTAGCGGTCATGCTGTCTGTCGCTGAAATCAAGCGTGTGGTATGCCACCCGGAATTTGTGGGCCACCTCCGTGGTGTCGGCAGACCCGGGGGTATCTTTACATGTGTAGTATACCAAAAAGAGCTGGAAGAGCAATTCCAGTGGAATGTCAGGGATCAGGCCGTAGATCAGCACGAGCTCGTTCATGAACTCGTCGTTTTTGAACCGGTCTGCCAATTCACGCCGCTCTTCGGCGGAAACCGCCACGGCTTCGTTTGTTTTCCCGCCTCCCAACACAAGACCTACCGCTGTGAGGAGAAGCGACCAGATTTTGATGAAAAGCTCTTCGCTCACCAATCCTCGGGCATAGCTATGGTTGGCCGTGGGATGGAGACGTTTGACAATGTCGAACGACCTTGCCAAGTCTTTGTTCATGAAGAATTTGAGGGCCGTGTTGTAGTCTGCCGCGAGAATCGCCTCGGGCGCCGAACCCTCCATGGGTGAAATGCGTGACGGAGCCATATTGATGAAGTTGAGAGAGCACAGAGGTTCTTGATTGTGGGGTACGGTCAAGCTCGCATCCGAGGCCGCGGGCGACCGTGGGATGTACGGGTCTACATTTACGGTTGGAGTGACGGGGTGGGTGAATCCAGCGTTGAATTAGATTGATTATTTCTGACGCCCTGGCTTCTCTCTAGAAGCCTGACGTCGCTTCGGAGACGCGGTTCTCCAAACGGCCGTGCTCACGGCAAAAGATCCCAGCTTTCGCCGTAAACCGGCGCCGCGTTGCCGAAGCGTTTGCTGGCATATCGACGGCCAGCATAGAAAATGGTACCCGCCGCTAAACAGGCCGTGCCCACGAATGGAAAACACCAGTAAGGAATGGCGCTGGGCGTCAGCGTAGGCGGCGGCACGAACGGAAAAATTGCAAGAAAAAGATTGGCCGCGAGGAAGATCAAGATGCATATCCACGGGGCCAGAAATGTCCGTGGTGAGGCGGGCGGCGCCATAGACGCATCGATGGAAATAAGCAGGTCAAACTCTGTGTAGCTCTGGATGGAGTCATCGTCAGACGTCGCGCCTCGGTCCATCGGTGGATTTGACGGCTGCAGCCGGCTTGAATGACCTATTTTGGGGGCTTTTCCTGATTTGACTGATTTGACCGAGACAGGTGAAGAGGGCGGGTCGAGAAGCGGCGAAACCTCGGTTTCGGGCATGTGGCGGGCACCTTCATTGTCACTGTTCCAGCACTCGCGGTCCAGATTGAGCCGAAGATACACCAAGCCGCCAGCAATGAGCACGTTGATCCACGTGCCGGGATAAATGTACAAGTTGACGACAAACTCGTAGATTTCGGCGCTGGGCGGGCCCACAAGAATGAGGACCGAGATGGCCCAGTGAAGAATAAGCGAGTGGTGGAGGTTTTGGAAGTACCGGGAAAATGGCAAGTAATTTTCCATCGCAAGTTCACGATTGACGCAAGAGTGGGCAAAGGACACCACCATGACGTTTCCGAGCGTCAGAAGCGAGATCATCACCGGAAGCACGCGGGACGTGAGCGATTCGCCGAAGATCTTGTTGAAAAACACACCAGCCACAAGAACGCCGCTCTCCATCAACTCCTGTTTTGGAATCACCACGAGATAGCTGACCACCACCAAAAAGTAAAGCGCAGTCACAAGAAGCACCGCCAAAGGCGCCGTAAATGTGAGCGCACTGTATGGGTCTTCTAGTTCCGAGAGCACGTAATTGGCATTTTCCCAGCCTTTGAAGGAGTAGATGACCTGAAGAAGCGCCACGCAGATTGAGTAGGTGCTCCCGCCTGAAACACCAGCAATTTGAGTCTCAGCAGACACAAGTGAAATCAGATTCGTGGGCACGGAAATCGCATCAAGCACCACGAGCAAGCCGATGAAAATGATGAGAAACAAAATGACGATCTTGAACATTCCCAAGAAGTTGAACAATGCCGTTCCCTGCGACGGGAATCCAATGTGGAGTCCCACGCAAAACGTGATACATGCCACTCCAATCAATTTGGACGGCCATTGGTCATTTTCCGGCTCGCCCGTCACGGCGTACCACAAATATTTGCCGAACGCAAAGGAATTGCCCGAGCTGAACCCCAAAAACACCATTTGAAAAGCGTAAACGCACCCAAAAAGCCCGGGCGGTTTGCGAAACACTCGGAGCAAGTAGTTTTTCTCTCCGCCGTTTTTGAAAGGGAGTTTCAACGCGTACTCTAAATAAAGGAGAAGGCCCGAAAGAATCACCACCGCTCCAGCGAGCCAAAGCGCAAGAAAAACCCCCGTGTTTCCGCCACAGTATTTGTAGATGATTGAAGGCGTGCTGAAAAGGCCCGTGCCGATCATCTTGTTTGTGATCAACAGAATGCACGACCAGGTGCCCAATTTGTGGTATTTTTTCCGCTCGTCCACGGATAGCCGCAGATAGGCTGCCGAGCCCGTGGAAACCGTTGGAATAAGCGTCGGCATGGGGATGGAGGCTCAAAGATCACTAGCAGCTGGTTGTGACGGCTTGGGTCATGTCACGTGCGGTATCAACGGCGGCGCAAATCTTCAAATCGCTATCGCGCAATTGTGGGTCACGTGTGCGCCACGGTTGTGTCTACGGATGCGTGCGGCTGTATCACATAATTCCTGATTATCCCATACATGAGTATATATATTAATTCTAGCGACTTTAGAGCTTGAGGCCAAGGTCAATGCCGCACCCACGCTGGACGTCGCAAGCCGTGACTGCCATGTCGCAATGGCGCATGACTGCCAACTCCTTCTTGTTCTCGGCAATAGCGCCAGCGTCTGCGTTGAACAAGTGCTGCGTGCGGGCCAACTCCATTTCCGTCAACTTGTTGGCCTGCCCCAAAGTTTTAGATGCTTTGTAGTGAAGTGTGTTTTGAAGCACAATCTCATTGCCAATCACCACATACTTGGGAACCGAGTAGAGCCTGCCTGCTGGTCCTGCAGCTGCATTGTCTTTGGACACTAGCTTGGCCTGTGGTCCAGCGGCACCTCTGGTGAAGCAGTTGGAGAGTCTGTGGTTGATAGACGGGATGTTGACGTTGAGTGCCATAGCGGGCTCCAATTGGGGAACTGCACGGTCGATGAGATCCAACACGCGCTTGTTGACAAACTGAATGTTTTTGGAGATGGTGTTGTCACGAAATATCTTCTCGGGCACAGTCTGCTCGATGTTGAACACTGTCTCGTCAGCGTAGTAAATGTGATTGCTGTCCTCGGTGGACACTGCGAGCACCGTGTGGCCCTGCAACTGGGCAAGAAGTCTCATTGCCGAGAGCTCGTCGGCCATGGACGCCAACTCCAGAAGGGAGAAAGCTTCCTGGGGCGCAACAGTCTCCTCGGTTGGCGATGAACGCATGCCTTCATTGGGACCAATAAGCACCAAATCCGGCTTGAACGAGGGGAGATGCAGAGGGAGAATGACGTCCAATGCCACGGCCAACGCCTCGAACGGGCGGCCATTGACATACCAGAAGTCGTGGTTGAGCGGATCCTGGCCGTAGCTGTCCTTGCGGACGAGCGACAGCTTCTCCTTCGAGAAGGCCGAATCAAACTCCATGCTGGACTTTTTGGAGATCACGTTCTTTGCGCCTCGCGTCAAGGTGTTGAGCTTTCTTTTGTGCCGCAAGTATTTTTGGTTCGACTCCTTCAAGTGGCCGAAGTCACCATCGTCACAAGGCTCGACGCTGCTGCGAATGCCTAGCACCTCGTCGTAGTCGTTGTTGAATTCGCCCGGCTCGCGGACGTCATCGCGAATTTCTTTGGGCTCGATCTGAAACACTTCGTCGTAATCGTTATTGTACTCTTCGATTCCCCTCGATCTTTTTGTCTTTTGTTCGGAAGCGATCGTGCTCGTCTCAGCGTCGGCTGCGGCTGTGGCTGCGGCTTCAGAATGGTCTGGATGACTTTCAGCAACATTGTCGCTGTTCATTTCCGAGCTGAGCAGCCCCACGAAAACCACATTGTGGCCGGCTTGTCTTAAAGCAGGGTATAAATAACGGGCATTTTTGGACACCCAGGAATCGGTGGAGGATAGTAGAATATTGAGGGCCGAGGCTGCTTGTGCAAAGTAGAGGAGTCTCATTGGATTGCGAGGAAAGTGGAGAAGAGACGATTGAAGGCCACCAAAGATAAAGAAGGGATGTTGTTTGAAGTGGCATCGCGGCAATTCACATCATGTTATATTTAGAGTCGGGCAGGCCCATGTGCCCTTTGATTTATTGCCCACATGGGCTGCGACACATGGAGTCTTTCTGCAGGTTTTCCGGGGGAGGCAGCGTGCGCGCAGAAGGTCTTTTCTGCAAGACTTTCCTCCGTTAGCTAGGCGAGCGTGCGAGCGTGGGTGCTAATTAATCGGCGGCGGCGCGGGTCGGATTGGCCGGAATGGAATGTTGCCCACGAGGGCAGTCATTTGCCCGTGGGTGGCCCGAGCCGAGGCCAATCTAGGTGTTTGCGTCTGGCGGCCCAGTTTGTAACACATGTGTCTCAGCACTTGCTGCTGATGGTGTTACGGCGCCGTTTCACGTTCCTTTCCTCTGAGTTTCACCTGCGTTGGTTGTGTCCTGCTGGTGCGTAACGGCATAACGGCATAACGGCATAACATCAACGATCCCAGGCTGTCGTCTTCACAACTTTTGGGCGGAACCCCAGGAAGCTTCCACGGTAGCTGCGCGACTTTGTTGGACAAAAGCATCCTTTCCGTTCCTTGTTCTCTTCGTTTCTCCATCCGTCTTTCTCGTCGTAGTTTAGGCGCCTCCACAGCTCGGATAAGGTGTACGGGTGTCGGTGGTCGTATCTCCGCGTTTCCCCGGCCCATGTACGTTCGAATATCCGAACCCATAGCGTCATGGTGCTCTACCTGATTTCAATTTTTTAAAAGCCTGAACCGGGCCGCTCCTTTTCTTTTCTTTCCGTTCCTCTTCCTTTCCACTTTTTTTTCTTTGTCTTATTTTTCTGCTGCCGCCGGCACCATTTGTTTTGGAATTGGCACCCATCCCACCGGTGTGACCCATCAAAGCATGAAACGTGGGCTAAAAATGAAAATGGCTCCGGGACAAGCGAGATCGGGGGTTTGTTCGTACAAAATGTGTGGCTGTGGTTTTTACTGCTTTTGTTTCGATTTTGATATACACGAGCAATTAAAACTTCCCTCTTCTGTCCTTCCAATGCTACTTTGTGCAAGTTCCGGTCGCAGCCGGTGTTTATGCGAACCGGAAGAAGGCCGATTCGGGGGCACCCATTAGCGGTACTCACCACAACAAAAAACGCACCTCCAGGGAATCGGCCACCAATCTTCGGAATCGCGGCTGCCCTATTCTTTCTCATTGTTCCAAAGAGAAAAGTGGCAAGAACCACCACGGGAGACGCCCAGCCACCGCCACCGCATCACGCGAGGCGTCCACACGAGTTCCAAGCATTGGGACATCCGTACACCAGTGGCCACTACAAGCATTGTCAGCGCCGCCTTTACCACAGCCTCCATCGACCAATGCCGGCGCCTCGAACCCCAGGGAGATACTCTATTTTAGCCCACGACGCCGAGGCTGAAGCTGGGCTGGACCACGAAAATACGTCCACTTTTCTCCCGCAGCACACGCGGCTTTCCCTCGACTCAGCGTCACTTTCCGAAGATGACAGCGATACAAATACACCCAGAGAAGCGTCTAGTTCCTCGAGCAGCGACACACACACGCCTTTCCCTCGCGAAGGCACGTCTTCAGCGACGCCTTCGCTGGAAGCGCCCTTCAGGGGATCCGAAGACTTGGAACGCCAAGGCGGCACCAGTCTGAGGCCGATGCTGACCAAAACAAGGGTCCGCAACGCCATCGGGCTCATGTTCCCTGTGAAACAAACATACGAGCGTCTCAGCAATGGGCTCTCGACCGGACGTCTCCAAACAAACACGCCCGGGCGATTTGTCGGGCAAGGAACGGACGGGGTGTTCCGAAACCTCATGGCCAAGCCCGACACAGAGGCCACGCGGGCCGAGCAGGAGCAGCATCCACCGACATACGAGGAGGCGGCAGCAGACTCGTCGCCTGAGTACTGGGAGGCGACGATGATCAGCCCGATGTACGAGGACGAAGTGTTTGTCCAAGGGTTGCCTGTGGGCAACGTCGCCAAC
>JAKUBD010000273.1:0-12946 GCA_030563125.1 Metschnikowia laotica
GCAAAACAAGTGGAACGATGAAAAAACAAGGGGAGGGATGGACTTGCGGGCGGCCCGTATTAATCACCGAGCCTTTTCAGCGTCTCCTCGTTTGACGGGACTGCACCAAATCCGAGGTGCAGCGATCTCTCTGAGTCCGAGGAATCAACCCGGACCTGTACTGCGGCGGGTAAATCTAACCTGAGAACAGTGCAGTGTCAAAAGCGGAAAAAAAAATGAAGAAAAGATAAGGGCGAAGGCTCAGAGCCGGTGAGACAGCTGGCGGCAGGGGCAGATTACCGGCCCGACCCCCTCGGCCGGCGGACACCCTTCACCAACGAAAACCCGGCGGCTGTCCCGCGGACCATGGCCGAGTAGCTTCGTTATCGCCGAGATAAAAATAATGACCAAACTAAGTATCGCGGTCCTGCACCGTGCGCAAGAGCGAAAAATGCCGCGTGGCTCTGGCTAGTGAGTACAGAGTATTCGGTGCGAGTCCTAAGTGACGGCAGAAATGTTTAGCTCGCGGGGATGGTCAGCCTCTCCCGTTTGCTTATCTTGACATCAAAATGGCACTTGTCTGCGAGTCTCGGCGGTTGCTGCCACCTGCATCTGTGATAAAGTTTCAAATGAGTTTGACACGGGTTGCAATGTGGCTCCGTGTGCGCTGAGGATTTTTCCGATCCGTCTCGAAACCAGTGGGAATCCGTTCTTCCCTTTGGTCCGTGTTCGCCTGGGCCCGCGCGAGCGAAACCGCCTACCAATGACGTCCAGTCCATATGGCATCAGCCGGAGGAACCTCATTCGCTACGCCATGTGTCAGGAATTCCTCGGCACTATACTCTACTCAACACCGCAGCGATTTGTGTCTGTCAAAGCAAACACGCGGCTGAAGCGGCACCCTTTCGAGATCACTTGTGTATGTCGCTTATGACTTCACCCTTCTTATTTGGGCGGCCGGATGCAATGCGCTGCGGGATCTTGAGTTAATAAGAGGGTTGCAGTGTCGATTGCGCCCTTGATCCCTCTATCTGCTTCTTTATTTATTTGTTTTTTTTATCTAATTTATCCGCTTTACTCTTTGTTCTTTGCTTCTTTCTTTATTCTTTGTTTCTTTCTTTTTTCATTCCTTGCTTCGTTCTTTCTTTGCTTCTTTCTTTCTTTGCTTCTTTCTTTCTTTCCTCTTTCTTCCTGTCCCCTCCCTTCTTCGCCGTCTCTCTTTCCTCTATCGAGTGCGCTCTCGCTTCACCCTGACATCCGTCCGTTATCTCGCCATGCCTCGGCACTGCCACGGGAAGCGAACTCTACCCCTGTTACAAGCTTGAGACACTCAATTAATACTGCGAGCCACATCTAAGCCACAAATCAGACGAAAGCAAATAACGGCCGGCAACGCCCCTTTATTACTGAATCGGTCATGGACCACTTTTTCCGACTGTGGCTCCTGAAATCCGGCCCGCGTTATGAACCTTGTCCTGCAGCAGAGCTTTCAGCCTTGCACACACCTCAATACCTCAATTGTTATCGAAATAAGGTGTACAGATCTGCGTGACCTTTGCCAAGAGTCCGGCCTCTTTCCTGGTTTTACCACCAGTTGTTTTTCTCTCGCATCTTCTTATCTCTTGTTTCACAGCCGCCTCCTGACCTCTAATAATTTTCCTAAAGAATCTTGTACGTACCTCACTAGGTCCCATTTATTTTGCATGTGCATGAAGAGATCATCGAAAACACGTGTTTCTGGGGTTTTTGCAAGGAGAAGCGTTTCATGTGCGACCTTGCAAATCTCAGAATTCCACTGAGAAAACGCATAATCTCGTTTTAAAAATGTCTTGGTGAGGATAGAAATCCCTTGCTACGCACAACCCCTCTGTTCCTCCTTGCCTATTGAGAAAATTATCTCTTTATGCACAATAGCGACGCTGCCGTCATTGCAACTCTGTCACTAATCAGCTCCCAATTGTTCTGTGCCAAAGTGTTGGAGTTTCCGCATTGGCAAATGGACTGCGCACGTCCTCCTTTGTTCGCACAGTTCCCAGTCATGTGACCCCGGATGTCTCGTGTGTCGTTGTTAGACAAATGCAGCGCCGGTGTTTCGAGCTTGTTTCAACAGCATACCATTGGTTGTCCACCAGCTGTCGACGCCGTAACACGAGCCTCTCGCCCTCGAACCCCTGCGCTTCGCCGGAACTTCCCGAGCCACTTATTACGCCCGCGCGCACACTCTCTATGATTAGAATCTTGTCCTTGCATACACACGTGACCTGCACTTCTCTTGTTTATGTTTCAAAAAAGAACCAGCCAACAGACTGTCATCTCGGAGACCGACCTCCATCACCAACCATTTCTCAGGTTATCTTGAAGCGTAATTCTTCAAAGTTGCTTTACCTCGTCACAACCAAAAGCACCACAACCCCGAAAGTCGCCGTCTGCCTCGCAACCCTTTCAAACAGTTCTTTCTGCATCGTCAGTCCACCAAGCCTCTTTCCGGGCATCTTTCAATCGTTACTCGCTGAGCACCGCTTTGCGTTCCACTCGGTCTGGCAGCCGTGTCGTCAAAGTGCAAAGCGTTCGCTCAGGCTCATTTCATAGGACCTGAATCACCTCCGGCCTCATTACTTTGCGACACCACTCGTACAAAATGTCGGAAACCTACCAGCATGAAAATCCAAACGCCCACTACTTGGCAAACCTCTCCAACCTCAACATGACCAACAATAATACACAGCTAGGGCGTCTTCCGACTCTTGGCGAGATTCTTGCCAACAAAACCAAGCAGCCTATCAATCTACACACGTTCTACCTCTACATGAAGGAGGTGGAAAACAACGCTGATCTCTTAGACTTCTGGTTCGATCTCATCAACCACCTCAACTTGTGCAAACATTATGTCAAAGGCTTGCGTGAGTCCATTGTTAGACAGTCCATCGGCAGTGTTAAGGCCAATCAGTACCAGCTCAACTCGCCCAACACCCTCAACAGAGACTCAATTCCCATCTCTGAACGCACAAAACATAAGTCGCTCTCGCTGTCACTTTTGTTGGACCTTATCGCTAACGACAATATTCTAGAGGACAACGACTCCCAGCGACTTTCGGCCTTTCTTCGAGGCGACATCAATCTAAACTCTGTCGACCCAAAACTCCGCGAGCTCATCCAAGCAGAGGCAGAAAAGCAAGACCGCCCGTTGTCGTCTCCCCTTCTCGACAATGAGTCTTCATTCCACCACTCCGAGAAGCGGATATCATCCAACTCCAGACTACTTGACGACTCTCGCGGTTCCAGGCCGGGCTCAAACGCGAGCGAGATCAACCACTCGCCAAATTTGTCGTATCCTGACTCTTATAACAGAAGAACGCCTCTTCGTCAGCCGTCGATCAATCCGTCGATGATCGAAAAACTCATCAAGGATTCGGAATCGAACAGCAGCCTCATTTCCAGACGTATGTTGAAGGAGTCGTCTCACAATTTGCTATTAAAGTACTTCGTGCAAGACTCGGAGAAGTCGCTTGATATCTCTCCCCGCCTTAACGAGGCAATTGTCCACGCCATCGAGGTGGAAGGGCGAGATGACCCCGACGTCTTCAATGGAGTCAAGAAATACGTTTTCAGCAAACTCGAGAATGAGCACTTACCAGAGTTTCTCAATTTTGTCGCCATCAAGAACGTCAACAAGTCTGTTAATGCCCGGATCATCATAGGCTTCATTTTTCTATTCATATCCTTCTGGATAGCCTACACGCTTATTTTCCTCAACGAGAAGAAAAGATATCGTTGCGTTGTTATCTTGACATTTTTTATTGCCTTCTTCTGTCTTGTCTCGTCCATATATCGAATCGATCCCTTCCTTGCACTTTGCAAAAGAAGCGAATCCTTCGTGAGATCACGCACGTTTATTCGAGTTGAAGACAGCTTCATCCACACATTGCTCCTCAAAAGATCCGCATGGGTTATGTTCCTCGTTTTACTTTTCACGGCCGCCTTGAGTGTTCTTTTCTGTCTTGTCCCCGGGAAGAGACTTTAATTTCAATCGCATACATATAATCATTCCACGCACAGACGAGCAAAGTATCATGAGTAGGCCCATCGAACAGCCACCTAAATAAACATACAAATCTACAATTGATAATAGCGTCAAGAATTTTATTAATGGGGCCACCACCATGTAAAGTACAAGGTCAGCTATGTGATGAAAACAGCTTAAGCTTGGTTCAAGAAAGCTTGTCTCTTCTCCTCAACTCTTTGTTGTCTTCTCTCTCTAGCAGCTCTGTTCTTAGATCTTCTAGCCTCGGCCTCCTCCTTCAAGGACTTCTCACGAGCAGCCTCAGCCTTAGCTTGGATGATGTGCTCAACCAAGGCTCTCTTGTGCTTGAAAGTGTTACCCTTGGCAGACAAGTACAAGGAGTGGTACAAGTGCTTGTCAATCTTACCAGCATCTCTGTACTTAGCCAACAATCTTCTCAAGACTCTCAATCTTCTCATCCAGATAACTTGAGATGGCATACGGGCGTCCTTGGTACCCTTTCTCTTACCGTAACCCATGTGTCTACCAGCTCTCTTGGACTCAGCGTGAATTCTAGCGCTGGCTCTGGAGTGAATAGTGACAGGCTTCTTGACGATGGTACCGTTACGGTACAACTTTCTGATGGCCTGACGGGAGTTGGCGCTGGCCAACTCGGTGGTCTCGTTAGGGTCCATCCAGATCTTTCTCTTACCAACGCCGACGACGCTAGCGGCGAGTCTCTTTTGAGTTCTGAGGTTAGCCCTGGAATTGTTAGTACTTGTTGACGGATAAAACTAAGTATTGCGGTTGAGCATGAATCAGGGGATGTTGCCACTGGCAGGGGAACAGGGATTCTTAGAAAGTCAACTGGAAGGATAATATCATCGCATGGATGTAGAATGGATGAGATGGATTGATTCAGGCTATCCCTCGATATCTATGACATGTTCCTTGGCAGGCCTTGGAATACATACATTTTGGTTTGTTGTACAGAAAAAGAAGGAAGAAAATTTTCATCTTTGAGGAGAATTGTGCGGGAAGGGTTGTGTGCTATCTGCAGGATTCTTGTCGCTTTGAGAAGGTGAGAGTGCGATCTTTGGTGCGCATGCTGCGGTGGGATGGGGAGGGTACAGCCCTCACTGAGTCCACGTGAGCGGGTTCCTCGCGCAGTCCGTCTTTTGGTGTGCTGATGGGACGCCATCTTGAGTTGCAATCCCTATCAAACATGAACAGCACTGGTGCCGCAACACCGGCAGTCGTACAGCAGAATTCTGTGTTTAGAGGGGTTTCCAAAAGTTTTGAGGGCGACCGCATATTTTATCTGCGATGTGCTTTTTGATTCGGCTTTGGCGCCATGGCGCTTTGGTCAATTGGATCAACCGGCGACAGCGGAAATTGGCGAGCAAGGATTTGTGGAGATACTCCAGGGCTTGACTTTCGTTTCGGTTCATCTGTTTCTTTCCTTATCCGGTCTACCTCTGGTTCTTTCCGTGTCTCTTGGCTCGAAAAGCGGTTGTGGGAGATAATGTGGAGACGATGTGGAGTGCTTATGCAGGATTGTTCATTGGATGATATTCTTACGGAAGCAAACGCCACTTTGTGCTTCCGGCATCCACAACACCGGCTTCGACCTGCCAATACTAAGCAAGCACTTGGCGAATAAGGGGCATGTGGGTGCTCGGCTGCAAATTATAGAGTACACCAGAATGTGCAAGACGCAGGTGGCGATGCTCCAACGCGCACCCAAGCGATGCGATGAGGAAAAAAACCAACCACCAACACGGTCTAATTATCACACAATGGCCAAATCCTTAAGATCGAAGCCCAAATTGCGGGCCAAAAGCATCAAAAGAAAGGGAGAGTTCACCAAGTTCGTTGACGACAGAAACGCCCGCTTGGCTCAGAAGAACAAGGAGCATTTGGAGAAGCAAAAGTTAGCCCAGAAAGAAGAGCTGGCAAATGACGACAATGCCACGGAGACAGAGACTCCTGCGCAAGATGGCTCCGTAAAAGAGGAGAACAAGAACGTGAAGACCTCTGGATGGAGAGCCACTTCCCGCCAGAGATTACGGGCCAAGAAGACAAAGAGCAGAAGCCACAAGTTTTAAGCGACAGGCTCTGACTTATTTTCCCACAAGTGCTCTTGCGAGCTGTCCCCAAGATGCGGGACGCAACTTCATGAAAACTGCTCAATTACTTCTTATATCTGTGTCAGGTGGCCACTGGCCTAGACACGGCCTGCTAGACCCTGGTCTTTATTTTTGCTACATTTAGGTTCATCTCGGTACAATACACCCCTAACGAAGAATGCGCGTAGACGTCTGCTTGCGTTGTGTGCTGTATGCTGGCTTCGACCACCCCGGTATCTGGACAAGCCATCGAAGTCACTTATAGCCTATTTGGAGGCCAAAAGCTCTTCTTGATACAGAGCCTCAGTGGTCTTGTTGTTGGGCACCCGTACATCTCACCATAAATTGCGCCGTAATTGACTCTGATCGCAGCGCTCATTATCAATAGCCACTCCGCTTGAATTCACTTCATCACATCTTCATTTTATAACTCTATCGATATGGACGGTAAAACCATCGGCGTGCTCGGCGGCGGCCAGTTGGGCCGCATGCTAGTGGAGGCTGCTCACAGGTTGAACATCAAAACCATCATTCTAGACCAACCGGGCTCCCCAGCCAAGCAAATCAATGCCTTGGATGACCACGTGGATGGCTCGTTCACCGATTTGCACTCGATCAAAGAGCTCGCCAAGAAGTGTGACGTTCTTACTGTGGAGATTGAGCATGTGGACGTCGACGCGTTGAAGACTGTGTCTTCTTCTCTCAACATTCCAATTTACCCACTCCCTGAAACCATCCGCCTCATCCAAGACAAGTACTTGCAAAAATTGCACTTGCAGCAGCACGGTGTTGGCGTTGTGGAGTCTCTTGAGGTCAAGGAAAATACGGCCGAGTGCTTGGAGCAGATTGGTGCATCTCTCGGCTACCCATACATGTTGAAAGCTAGAACATTGGCATACGACGGCAGAGGCAACTTCGTTGTGAAGACGAAAGAAAGCGTCTCTGAGGCCTTGGAATTTTTGGCTGGCAGACCTCTCTACGCTGAGAAATGGTGCCCTTTTACGAAGGAGTTGGCGGTGATGGTGGTCAGAACCCTCGAGGGAGAAGTGTTTGCCTACCCCACCGTGGAAACAGTGCATCAGGACAATATTTGCCACTTGGTCTACGCTCCTGCCCGTGTTTCTGACACTGTGCAGCTCAATGCCTCGATCATGGCCCAAAACGCTGTCAAGTCCTTCCCTGGCTGCGGTATTTTCGGTGTGGAGATGTTCTTGTTGCCCAACCAGGAGTTGCTCATCAACGAAATCGCCCCTCGTCCTCACAACTCTGGCCACTACACAATCGATGCGTGTGTGACCAACCAGTTTGAGGCCCACGTCAGGGCCGTGGCCGGCTTGCCCATGCCAAAGAACTTCTCCAAGCTTGCTACCACTGCCACCAACGCCGTGATGCTCAACGTCTTGGGGGACAAAACCACCAAGAACGCAGAACTTGCTATTTGCCGCCGTGCTTTGGAGACTCCGAATGCTTCCGTTTACTTGTACGGAAAGGAGAGCAAGCCAAAGAGGAAGATGGGACACATCAACGTTGTCGGTTCGTCTATGTCTGAGGTGGAATCCAAGCTTCGTTACATCATGGACGAAAGCACCGCACTTCCCGAGGAGTGTGTGGAGAAGGAGAAACCTTTGGTTTCCATCATCATGGGCTCTGACTCAGACTTACCTGTTATGTCCGTGGGCGCCAACATCTTGAAGAAGTTTGGTGTTCCTTTCGAGCTTACTATCGTTTCAGCCCACCGTACGCCGCACAGAATGTCTAAGTTTGCATTCGAGGCTGCTCCCAGAGGTATAAAGGCCATTATCGCCGGTGCTGGCGGTGCCGCTCATTTGCCCGGAATGGTGGCTGCAATGACACCATTACCTGTTATCGGCGTGCCTGTCAAGGGCTCTACACTCGACGGAGTGGACTCTCTCCACTCCATCGTGCAAATGCCCCGGGGTATTCCGGTTGCAACGGTTGCTATCAATAACAGCACCAACGCTGCCCTTTTGGCTGTTCGTATTTTGGGTGCAGCTGACTACAAATGGTTAGACGCCATGTCGCAGTACATGCACAACATGGAGGAGGAGGTGTTGGAAAAGGCTGAGAGATTGGAGAATGTCGGTTACGAAAAGTACTAACTTTAGTTCGTAGAATACAACGTAACTAACCGATGTTAAGTTAACTAGTACGGCATGTCCCCGGTTAGTCGGGCACTCGCAGTAACTATACAGGTGTCAGTATAATTAGATATGGATTACATAATTGCACCCGCATTTTGTTGTTCAGGAGGGCGAAAATGTGGTCTGGGCTTACCTGCTAGGATCAAAAGAAGCAACCACTAAAAGTTTTTACTTCGCCTTACTGTGTAAATATATGAGGAACATGTTAGTCCCTCTCGCACAATTGGGCCACTGGCGAAAGCTTGTTGCAAGACCAATATATAAGCTAGGAAAGAGATAGTCAGAGTGTTAATGCAAAATGGCCAAGACCTGCATGGAGCACAAGAGCAAAAGCGCTTACCTTGACTTGCGCATAAACGCCGAATCTTGCGCCGCAGTTTGCGGGCGCGTGGATATGCAAGCGGGCAATCTGCAATGTTACTGACCGTTATATCACTACGTTTGTGCGGGTTGCCTCTTGAGGAACAACCGCGGGTAATGATCAAGTAAATAGCGGGCCTTTAGGTGACAGACTGACGGGCAGCCATACAGTTTGTAGTACAGTTCGTAAGAACGAAAATTGAATTATCTATCTTGGTCTATTTGCTAGTGAACCAACTAAGAGGTATATGAACCAGCATATGGCGACTCGTCGGTAAACTGTGGCTTGTGGGACGCGAGGTCCACGTTAACTGAAGTGTGCTGCATGGGGGCGTACATCGGCTGGTACGAAAGAGGAGTGTGCGGACTGGCAGACAGCTGGGGGTAGTAGGAAATGCTATTAAAGTTGGACATCGGTGGAAAAGGGAATCCAAATGAGTTTTCAGCTGATGATGATTCCGGGGCCAGGTAGCTGCCAATCAAATCGGGAACAGAACTGTAGCCATCAATGTTCGATTTGAATGAGTCTGAGTAGTCCAGCTCGGCGAAATGATGGGATACGCCGTATTGACGCGAAGGTCTGATGCAATAGTTGGAATTGTTCGTAATGGTCGCGTAGCCGAGAGTAGGTGGGAGAAACAAGCGGGCTGTGGAAGAGCTGGCATCCATTATGTTCTCGACTTTCAAAAATTCCCAGAGCAAAACAGCCTTGATTTTGTTTTTGGGCAAGATTTGGGTAGCAGCGTCTGTGCCCTCATAAATGACCTGTTTAACGGTGATGCCCTTGAATGCTGCGTCGAGCGAAGAGGGCAGGTTCACAAGCTGGAGAAAGAAGCACTTCCAAAACTTAAGGAGAAAGGGCTGGTTGGTGTTGGCCTGAAAGTCATCCTCATTGACCTTCAAGACCTCGTTTCCGAAGGAATATACTGTCGTGAAACTGGAAAGTCTGTCGTGAGGCTCGGACATCTCAAGCATGTAGTTTGTTTTCAAACCCGACTCGATAGAGTACTCGCTGCCAAATTCTAATGGACTGAAGACTTTGATCATGTTGTGTAACACTGGGATGGAACTGTTAGAGAAGTCTTCGAGACCGGGGAAACGGCTCGAGATACTAGCATTTTCTTTAACGCTCAAGGAACGAGCAGGCTCGTCATCTTGCACAGTCAAAGAGTACAGGCTAGAGGGCGCGAAGGCGTTATCCACAGAAAACAGAATGTTTTTGATGCGGACCGATGGCGAGGCCTTTTTTCTCTTGGATGACAGCTCCACGTTGGCCGAAGAATGGCGGCGAGCAGTAGCCGAACTCGATCTCTTGGCAGACTCGACCGAGTTTACGCCGAGAGACTTGTTGACATTAATCTTGGAGAAAATTTCCTCGAATTCGTTGTTTTTCTCCTCAGTCTCTTCGGGCGAGTTGTAAACAGGGCCGTCGTTGATCAACGCAATAAGCCCCTTCATCAGGCCCATGTTTTTAATAACTTGAATGTGACTGGACACCTGCTTGCGCGAGCGGAACTTGCCAGTCTTGGCCAAGATGAAGTCCGAGATGAGTTCGTTCCGGCCACAACAACGACCACCGATTTTGATTTTGTTGAGTCCGTTTTTGGGAACGATGGCCAAAGCTTCCTCGAAAGCGGCCTGAACTTCCTTCCCCCAAATGTCATCGCCACTTGCGACGGATGTAGACGAGCTGCGGCTTCTGCAAGAGCCGTCTTGAAGGGGAAGATCAGGCAAGGAACCAGCACTGTGGCGGTTCAACACGTTTTCAGATCCCGGGGAGCTGACATTCATTAACGAGTCCAAAGGACTGCGCAAGTCCTCGGCAGACTCGAGCGCTCTTGTGGGCGCCTGGAAAAAGTTGTTGGAGAAAGGCATCTCCTTGCGGTGTGTGTTTGTAGTTTCGTGAACCTGATACATTTTGCGACCCGAAGGATCGATGGCGATGTCGACGATCATCGGAAGGTTCTGACTGGTCATGGTGAGGCGGTTTTTGGTATTATGGACAGATGAGGTTGGCTGTTGTTGATAGTAGCTATAGAAGGCACCGGAAGATGACCAATGGCTCAGAGGCTAAGCTAGCTTGGACAAGGGTGGGTTGAAGACGAGGATCACAGGTAGAAGAAGAGAAGTCGGATAATCCGAGCTTGGTATCTGAGGAAAAGAGGCCAGGCGAAGCACCAAAATCTGTATGATTAGCAGGACATTGACTTTATGTAATGGCCCGGAAAGCAGTCAGTGGACCCGAGATTGCATCTGTTCTGGCCCGCAGGGCTGTGGAGGAAACAGGATACATACAGGTACAGAGAAAGGCGCGGTGCTGTTTCGAAAGAAGCGCGGAGCAGCAGCGGCAACAAGGGGAACGTCACTAACCGAGTCTGCGTCAAAGCGCGGAGAGAGACGGTAAAAAGAATGCTTGGTTTGGAGCAAGTGAGGGTTATTGTTTTCTAATTTTTTAGATTTCCTTGAGACCTGACCGGGGACCTGTGCAGAAAAAACGGCCGCGGTGGATCACACAGAATATTCCTAGAAATCGGAGCATTCAAAGGTCCACAACAACACATGGCCGAAGATGTATCTCTCGCTGCACAAGGTGGGATTGTTGTGTGCGTATCTGTAGCTTTTCATGCCAGCTGTGCTGAATATGGAGACCCGTGCACTGCGCGCTGAAGAGGCTGACTGTACCTGCGCCATTTTGGGACGAGTTGTTTATGTGACGTCTTAATCCCGATATCCGCATGAAAGCACTGTCGCTCCCCTAGTTCCTGCATGAAAATTAATTTGTTTTGGGGAGACAGGGTCACCGACGCGACTCTCGGGCCTGCATGAGGCACACCTTGGGGTGCCGAGCCAAAAATCGTTGTCGACGGCCGCCGATTTTTGCGCTCTCGAGGCAACAATGCGCCTCAACTGTATGTTCAAGCATCTGACACAGCCGCTCCATTTCAGCCCCCACTGCCTCCTTTTACATCAAAACGCATCGTGAAACCGTCTGGCCCGCAACTCGTTCGCCGGCACGTGCCAGCTCGGTCACAATGATATCAAGATCCGGCACTTCGTCATTGTACATTGAAAAATACCAGAACTACTGGCCATATTGCTGTTGTGTGGCTTTGCTGGGGGGCGTCAGGTTCCATCCAGCCGATGCGGACAAGCATGTCCCCCGATAAGTGCATAGATATGAGCAAAATCATCTCGGGTCTTCTTTACTTTTTCTTCATTTCCTGTACATAAGGTGTCCCGAGCTGGCGCCGGGCGACCAAAATAGGGCCGAAAAAAAAAACGTTCAATCTCGAATGTCACTTGTGCGCCAGGGGCACTAACCATGGGTCAGTAACGCCGCTTAACTTAGGTCGTTCAGCATGTTCTCCACCCGCTAGAGGCTCTCTGCTCGAAGCGCTTGAATCTCACATTACGCTCGAAAAAGTGCCGCATAGACAATGTATTCCTACTCTCTGCGCCGCATATATAAGGTATTATCCCCATCCGCAACCCCAGGGCGAGCCCCGTCATGAGCCCCGGATGGAGCGCGTCAAAAGTCATGTGCGCAGACCATGACTCTCAGTATCTACTTTATCAGCCAGATCTCACTTATTACCTGCGCGGGTTTACTTCGCCGCTGCATTCACTTGCTTCGCCGACACTCCGGCCGGCGACATGGGCTTCAAACCGCCGTTCATTCCTCAAAAACATATCTGAACATCAAATTCATGCACCTTTCGGGACATCTAAAGTCCGCCTGGTATGTGGTGGCCATTCCGAAAGGAACTTCTGCAAAATGGTTTGGCTCGCAGGCTGTATGAAGGGATCTTCCTCAGCATAACTTATCCCTTCAGCATTCAACGCAGCTTTCGGATCGTAATCCTTCAAGTCGAAGCGTATTCCGTCGTATGTGACGAACGGAATGCTTCGGTCTTTTGCGACACGCACATGTTCAATCTCTTTCTTCCCGATTTCCCTCCAGTATAGTAGTGCTTTGTTGACACGATCTTTTTTGACACCATCGTCACTGCATCGACTAATAGTCTCCTGGACATTTTTGTCTAGCGCTGCTATCGTTGCAGACTTGTGCATAGCCTTCCAGAGTGTATCGGCGACCGGACATTTGGTTTGCAATCTTTGTACGATCCTTGCAGAGGGTTTGATGCCAAGTAAGTGCGTCAATCGATCGATAACTTGCAGTGTTACAACCTGAATCGGAAAATTCGTAGTGTCGGTCATACAGAACATCTCCTGGTCGCGGCTCCTGACGAGTTTTTGTCTCGATTGAGAAAAATCGGCTAAATCTGCCAATTTCCTAATATCCTCTATAAGCATCT
>JAKUBD010000274.1:0-12966 GCA_030563125.1 Metschnikowia laotica
GGAAAATATACACGACACCACGGTGTCATACAGACTAGAAAACCACATCAAACCATCATGTCGGTCAACAATCTGATGACGGATTTGTCGGCAGACCTCAGCGGGCTAGCAATGGAAACGAAAAAAAAGAAAAGAACCCAGAGAGCGTTCCACCAGACAGGCTTTACGGCTCCGCAGCAGCCGTTTGCACAGCAGCCGTCATTTCCCAGTCCCAATCACGCGTCGTCTCAGGAGTCTCAGCCTCAGTATTTCACACCGGTGCAAGCAAACACCCCGACGTTTCCCAGCACATTTGCATCACCAAACAGCCATATTCCACAGGGCATCCAGTCGTCGCCATCATTCGGATTACCCGTGACCAATGCCACCGAAATGGCTCAATCTCAGCCCCACGAGCTCTCCATCAGCAACGCCCGTCATGCGTACCAGGCGGACTTCTGCACACCGATGTTTGACGCTCAAGGCGAGTCGCTAGGCTACAAGTCGTTTCTCTCGTTCCAAAATGTCGTTCCGCCCATGGCTGGTACCCAGTATCACGCCGTTGACCAAGGAACGTCTACGCCTAAGCACATGAGGGCCACCATGTACAACGTTCCAGAGTCGGAGGCACTCAGGAAGGGCACCAGGTTGCCTTTGGCGGTAACCGTGCGTCCGTTTGCCCCTCTTTTGCCTACCGAAGACCCCGTTCCTGTCGTCGACATGTCTTCGTTGGGTGCTGCTACCACATCCGATCCCATGGACGTGGGCCCTCCTAGATGTAACCGGTGCAGAACTTACATCAACCCGTCCATGATGCACACCAGCGCAGGTAAATTCACTTGTAATGTGTGTCAGTTCCCCAACAACAACGTCCCCCTGGAGTACATCTGCAGCTTGGATCCTATGACCAACCAGCGATTGGACAGAGAAGCACGCCCAGAGCTTCACAAAGGTGTTTACGACATCAGGGTGCCAAACTACTACAACGTTTGTGGCGCAGAGACTAAAAACTCCGGCTTGCATCACGTAATTTTGGTGGACATCTCCCATCACAGTATTGTCAAGCAAATCCCTGCCTTGATTGCCGATGCTATAAGGGCAGCAGTGTTTGACTACAGTGAAATCGATACGCAAACAGTCAAGGCCAATTTGAAGTTCGCCATTATTCTCTTCGACAAGAAAGTTCATTATTTCAATTTGTCTCCCAACTTGGAAAGGGCTCAGATTTGTGTGTCGGGAGACTTGGACGACCCCTTTGTTCCTTTCAGCGATGGCCTCTTTGCCGACCCGGAAGAAAGCCGATTGGTGTTTGAAGATGCACTCAATCATATAGAATTGATTGGAAGTGATCAGAACTTACGCGACTCTGAACCTTGTTTCTCGGTGGCCCTCAGATCAGCTGCCATGTGTTTGGAGCTGGTTGGCGGCGGTAAGATCACCTCTATTTTGTCGACACTCGCCTCTTGGGGACCTGGTCTGTCAAAGATCAAAGAAAATAGGAATGTCGGCAGAGCCCATCTGGCCGAAATGGAGAAAGCTCTCTACTCGCCAGATAACGAGTATTACAAAACACTCGCCAAGGATTTAGTTGCTCAAAATGTCGGATTGGACGTCTATGTCATATCTGATACACCTGTGGACATTTCCAACATTGGGTGGTTGGCTTCAATCACAGGTGGTTCTGTCCATAAGTGGACCAACTTTCTGTTCGAAAGAGACGGCCGTTCCGTCACGTCTCGCTTTGTGCACCTGATCAAAAATTGCACAGGATACCAGGGCCAGTTGAAGCTCCGCTGCTCAAACGGTCTACAGGTCTCTCAGTATTACGGCTTTCCGAATGGCTCTGATGGTGGCGTGATTGGTTTTGCCAATGGCTCGCTGTCTGACCCAGTGATCCCAGTTCTTAATGAAGATCAGACCTTCACGATTCTCTTGGAATACGATGGCACCCTTAACACGAAATACGACTGCCATTTCCAAGCTGCATTGTTGTACACTGATATTTATGGTGTGCGTAAGGTTCGTGTGATCAACTTGGTGCTTGCAGTTAGCGAACGGTTACTGGATGTTTTCAATTTCGTCGATCAAGATGCTGTCGTCACAACAATTGTGAGAGACACCATTTCCTTCATTGGCAAGGAATCGATTCATGAACTCAGGAAGTCTTTGAATGAGAAACTTGTCGACGTATTCACAGCTTACAGAACCATGAGCGAACAAGAGCACAATAGAAACAGCACGTTGTCTAATCAGCTCATATTTCCAGACTCATTGAAGCATCTCCCGGCTTATATCCTTTCTTTCATCAAATCCAAGGCTTTGCGTGATTCGTCAAATGTTTCGCTGGATGTGAGATTGTGCGATATTTTTCAAATGTTGTACATGCCCATCGAAAAACTCGTATTTCACCTTTACCCAGCACTTGTGGAGTTACATTCCATGTCCGAGGACGATTGCATTCCTTACAATGACCCGGAAAACTACAACGGTTTCTTGAAATTACCTGAATTCAAGCCGTTGTTGCCAGGAAGTTTACAACACGGAGTGTACATTATGTGCGACGGAGTTTCTGTCTTCGTCTATGTACTTGCGCATTCGAACGAGCTTCTCCTTCAAGACGTGTTCGGAGAGCATGTCAGACGTTTGGAAGACATCAATCCCTTGTTGGACTCCTTGCCAGAGCTCCCCACACACATCTCTCAACAAGCGCGGAATTTAGTGATGTACTTCCATGAACATATTATTGGCACCCAAGGATTGAACGATGCCTCAATTATCGTGGTTCGGGAAGGACTTGACGTGCTCGTGGGAGAATTCAAAGATCATCTTGTGGAGGGAAAGCTAGCCAGTCTGGCATTGAACACGGCGCCAGACTATGCTGAATTTGTGTCTTCATTGCACAAAGCCATTAAAGTCAAGCTAGAAAGTGCAAAGAAAGTTGTGAACAAGTCCACGTCCCATCTGAACGAAACATTGGCCCAACGCATGATCCATTTCTAATTTAAACATGGATAGACTCCGATGGTGATACCCTCAAAATTTAATCTCGATCATGAGTATAATCTCTTTCAAAATAGACATGATTTCCGCATCTTTAGTAGTGATAACAACAGCTTTGATTCCTTGCTTCAATTCGCTATGGTTGCGAAGAGAAAGCAACACCTGCTGATCCCACTCCTCTGCGTTTGCTACCAAGGCGCTAAGACAAAGGACGATTCTAAGAATCAAGTCTTCTTGAGATGCTTGATTTTTGAGTATATCTGCCAGAATATCGATAAGCTGATTGAAAATCTTTTTCTCACCAATGAATGAACGACAAATTTCGAAATATTCCATGGTAATGTTGGCGAGGAGACCAGCGATTACCACCTGGAGGCTCTCTGAACGAGAATGCAACAATTTAATCAAAATATCGAGATTTTTCATGCTTTGTGGATTTTCGAGATTGAAAAACTTGGCTAGCATAGGAGGACACTCAATGACATTATTGATGAGTTCCCAAGAGGCCTTCTGGATATCGGGATATGTGTTATCTATGATGAGACTCTTCAAATGTGTATCGAAGACCCTTCTTGTTATAAGGATGTGTAAATCGTTATCAGGTTTGGCAGATAAATTGGTTAAAGCGAGTAGACCACAAAGCTTATCCAAAGGTTGCAAATCACCATCATAGAGAATCGAGTTTCTAGATTCGTTTGGTTCACCCAATCCAGGACCTAAAAGCTCCACTAAAAATGGAACACATATCTTAACATCATACTTCCCAAAGGCAAGATTGGGGTTCACCGAGCGGCAGATAGTTGCGAGAGTTTTCAAAGCCAGCATCCTAGTATTTTTGAAAGACTCGCCGACTTGAGGTGCATGCGTTTTTATTGTGCTTTTGTCAATCTCACTATGCTCAAGTAGATATTTGATGATTCTGTTGAGTCCGCCCTGGGCGACAATTTCAGCCTGATGCAGATTTGATTGCTTTGTGGTGAGATGCTGCAATATGTCAACAGTTATCAGTTGGATATTCTGCAGCTCATCCTTGAGTCCGCAAATTGTACCCGTGAGTTTGTAGTCGTGAACCATCAGCGAATTAAAATTAACGATGGTTTGTTCATCTTCTTGGTCGGTATTTTTGGGTTCAGACATGCTTTTGAGACGGTTGAGAGTGGATGCGTCTTTCTTTTCACCAGCGGCTGTGATTTTTGTCAAATTGGAAAAAATCATCAAAGCACCGTATACAAGCGATGGCTTTTTTGAGGTTTCGATCGTCATCAAAATCTTCTCGAGAAATTGGTCGTCACGACGAAGAGAGGCTTTGGTGGCGGACCCGAGTGTCAAATACGTGAGTGCTTCAAGCACGGCTTCACATGATTCGGATTCCGAATCCGTACTAGATTTGAATATCGTAAGTACTTTCAGAAACACAGAGTCGAGAGATATTTCGCTATCGATTTTGCTGAAATTCCAAAGCTTTACGATACAAAGCAACGCAACTGACTGCAATTGAACAGACGGCTCAAAACTGGAAGCAGCCACTAGAAATGAAACGTAATGCTCCGTGCTGAAATTCCGGCAAGGCTCACTGATGCACGAGGCGGAAACAACCCGAAGTAATTTCAAGACCTGGCGGACGTCACGATCGCTCTGTTGTGGGTTCAAGAGAGATCCTTGGCGAAGAAAGACCGCCTTGCACGCATTTGACTGATAGGTGGTAGCCATCAACAGCGGAAACAATGGGAACAACAATTCCATCGCGGTAAATAAGCGCTCATGATCAAGCTCAGTCAAAGTGGAGGCTGGGGAGCTCAAAGTAGCATCAATAAACTTCTTGACTTCGCTTTCACTTGATGAATTTTGTTTGCAATACATCAAAATACTGACGGAGGCGGCACTGGCCAAACGTTCGTGGGATTGCACGCAAAAGCACAAAAGTGTTTCAATCATGTTCGATGTGCAGTTAGGATACTTTGCATATACGCCGGTGTAGACATTGAGAAGAAAGATAGAGGCCAGTAAATCAGGTATGCTCGATTGGCGTTCACAGTGAGCCGCCACAGACAGACAAGTGGTTTCGTTCACTAGCAGGAGAATAGCGGAGACGAGAGTAGTACGTTGTTTGTCTGACAGATTGCTCTGCGCCGTGCGACCAAGACTTTGTAAGAACAGATCGGTGTGTTTGCCTAAAACGTCAGATAAGTGAGACAGAGACGAGGCATTCTGCACTAAAGTACAAAAACAATTGAGCGAGGACCCATCCAAGACCTCTCCTGTCTCCAATTTCCTAGTCAAAGATGCAACATCCTCAGCAGCGGCCATTTTCGTCTGGGTGAAGGTTAACCAGTATAGAAGCGAACATGTTGATGTGCGGTGCGGCGCACGACTACCGAAACATTCCACGTACTCACGGTTACGTATACTGAACAGCACTGCCACACATGGACACGACCGCAGTTCTAGATAAATACACGCAAGATCTTCTGAATCTCCCGTTGGAAATCAAGCATCTTTTCGAGGAGCTCAGAGCAAAAGATACCCAGCTCGCAGAGGCACGAAAACGCTATCAGGCGAAGGACTCGGTACTTCACAAGTTCACAAGGGCAAATGGAACTCTCACAAAGCACCCCAAGGAGCAGCAAATATGTCAGAAAATAGAAGAAGACATGAAGCTTGTACAGAAGATACAGAAGGAGAAGATTCTTCTAGCGAACACGGCACTTTTTCTCGTTTCCAAGCACATGTACAATTTCGAAGTGGACATCCATAAACTCGAGCGGGAGGATCTCTTGGCGCCTGTGAGTGAGGAAGCGCTCAACAATGACTACGGGGACACTGCAAGCGAAACACCTAGATCTTCGCCTGACCCTGTCCAGAAGAAAAAGAGAAGTTACTCGGTAATGAAACGCAAGAGACCAAAGAGTGAGGACATCGATGACTTCAACTTCGACGATGACGACTTCGTCTCCGGTTCACGTGCACGTTCCTCAACAGCGGGAAGCTTGAGCTTGAACAAACTTCCTGCTGGAAACGGAAAAGATGAAGCTGACAACTCGCTTTACTGTTTCTGCCAGCGTGTGTCTTTTGGAGAAATGATTGGATGTGACAATGACGACTGCAAGTTTGAGTGGTTCCACTGGTCATGCGTGGGCATCACCAGTCCACCCAAAGATGACGAAATCTGGTATTGTCCAGATTGCACACCTAAGATGGAGAAGAGGAAGAAAAGAAAGAAGTGATCTCACGAAAAGCGGAGAGAATGAGAATGAGAGGAGACCATGTGGTGACAAACCAAATCTGTTTACTGTTTTGGATCATGTAAGCACCATAGGATCTTGAATCACTTGTGAATCTTGATTCGTGCTGCACATGGCCAAGCATCGACGTGCACAGAAAACTGGTTGAATTTCTGCAATACCGCATCATTTCCGACGTTAAAAAACCAGTCGATCTCGAACGACTCTCGTTATCGAAACTGCCTGGCCCTTGTCACTGCGGCGTGCAGATTTACCTTTTTTTTTGTTTTGTTTTGTTCCCACGCGTGAAGAATCCATCTCCGGACGAGCCAAGGCTAATCCAGTTACCGCGCCCTGGTGCGCGCGCGTGGACGAGAAACAAAAACATCTCGCGATCAACAACCTGTGTTATCAAATCTCCATTTGCAATGAGAACTGCTGTCGCGAAATCCCTCGTTCTTGCTATTTTTGCCATTTCAGCTGAAGCTGCAGTCGCAGCAGCAGCTGCTGCCGCCGCCGACACAGACACTACGGCCACCACCGCAGCTACAACGGGAACCACAGGGACTACAGGAACCACCACGGCAGCAGCAGCAGCCGCCGCAGCTACAACTACAACGGGAACCACAGGAACCACAGGAACAACAGGGACCACAGGAACAACAGGAACAACAAAAACCACAGGAACCACAGGAACCACAGGAACAACAAAAACCACCGGCACTACTACAGCAGCAGGAGCTACAACAACAGATGCCGACGCGTCCTCCAGTGGCTCAAGTGACGATAGCACATCGACCATGAAAAAATCGCAGTTGTCGATCTGGTCCATAACTCATACTATGAACGCGGACCAGATCATTGCTTGGAAGGCCACAAACACCCTCACAACCGCATCCACGGACACTGACAACACACTGACTGCTTCCAGTGCCGACGCCTCTACTGAGACAGATGCAGATGGCTCTTCCAAGACTGCTACCACCACAGCTGCCGCTGGAAGCAATGACGACGATGGGCTGGGCGACTCGTGGGTCACGAACTCGGACTTGTCCTTCATCACTACCTACGTGAAGCCCACGACAAGCACAAAGAAGAGTGGCTCCGAAACCACCTCGACGTCTTCTGACTCAGGTGCCATCAGAGCTGAGCTCGGAACGCCTGCTAAGGTCATCTCTTTCGTTTTGATGGTGTCACCACTCGCCGCTGTTTTGCTCTAGACTCGGTAGACGACCCATGTAATATATGCCATTAGTTATGGATTGCAAACCGCTTTTTTGGCCCGCTGTCGTATAGTTTGGGCGGTGTTGCCCGTTGTAGCTCATCATCGAGGACTGCAGGAAGCACACCCTCAGTATCGCTGCATCAGACAGGCGCTTCGAAATCAGATTTAGTTAAGCATATTTCTTCCAGCGAATTCAGATGCTACATTGTTTCCCGAAACAGGGCCTCCGCTTTTTTTCGTGTGGCATTCGACCACTTCAAGTGCTGCCTGCGACTAGCCTGTTTTTTCACGTCTCAAATGCCACAGATTTGGCCCGCCAAATTGACAAGACCATCGTTTCGGAAGAAAAGGGATCTAATGGAAGTGTGTTGGAAGCTTTGAAGGCAAGCAAAAAGCTACAAAAAGACATTTATGAATCTGACAAATTCGGGGCCAACCCGGAAAATGAAGTCATTGGGCAACTCATTCAGCAGGTCTTGAAAAACGAAAAGGTGACATTTGATGAAAGACTATTGAAGGACGTCTTCCTTCTCAAGTTTCCCACACCGACAGTCATACAGATTCTCACGGCTTTTTACGACCGGAACCCAAAGTCGGCCGTGAGCAAAAGCATCGCTTTAATTCCACTCAGAGAAAGCTTGTTCAACGCGGATTTGAAGAACGCCATCAAGATTGTGGACTTGACTACAGGCCACAAGAATTACATTTCCCAAAAAAACTCGGAGATCCGCAAGGGGATCCTTCAGTTGGCCGGAACTGCTCTCGGAATCACGTTCTTTTCTAAGGTTGGAGTACAGCAGTTAATCGAAGTGGGATGGATCCCCGCTGCATGGAGTCACCTCGGATCTATCAACGCAATGATATTGACGTACTTACTTAACTCCAGTTTTTTTGTGACGTTGGTGAAATTTGGAAGACAACTTACTTCTGCTGGTGGGGACTATTTGACGTGGCAAAAAGGTGTGTTCTACACTCACTGGTACCGACATGCCGATGAGATGCTGATGTGTACGAAAATCATGGAGACAGATGTCAAGTTGAATGGCGGCATCTACAACAGTCAGTGGTTGGTGGAAGAATTGTGTCGCAAAGCAGAGAATCAAAACAACAACCATACGTTGACGCCGGAGGTCACGCGCGACGGCAAAAAGGTCCGTTTGCTCGAGCCCAAAGATAATTTGGAGGATTTGAAGCTACAGGCGTACTGGATGAGCGGCGGAGATGGATTTGAGTGGGTAGAACCTGACCAGGATCCCGCCGAGTTGATTTGGCGTACTCATTTGCAAGACTTGCACAGCCCTGCTTTGAGAAGCCCTGAACAAGAGCCTTTGACCCTCGCAGAGCTGTTGATGGAAAAGAGCTGATGCTCTCCCAAAGAAAACGACATGACCCGCCGTCTATCGTAAACTGTGGACAGCTTCAAGCAGCAAGAGTGCTATGCTTCAGTTTTCGGCCGTTGAACCGCTCGCGAGCCTTGTGCACGTTCAGGCGGAAATTTGTCCCTGATTCTTTAATTGCCGCATACTTATTCGAAACATATTTTGCGTAGCCTCCTGCCAATTTGTATGGTTTGCGTTTTGGCATGCCGATGCCTATCTCTCCTTGCTCATAATCTAACGTCAAAGTCACAATTTTCAAGAAAGAAGTACCCAATACAAACGGGCCTTCTTCGCTGGGTCTGAAGATCGAAAAACACTTACCCTCATCGGTTTCATAGACCGCCTCCTGATATTTCATTTGCAACACAACATCTCCGATGACAAATTGGAAAAAGAAAAATTTAGATTGATGGCAACGAACCTGCTGGTCGTCAGTGACACCGAGCTTTTCAATGAGCTTTTTGTACAAAGACTGTGGAATCATGGTGAAAAATTCGACGGACAGAAGGGTCACATTGAAGGGTGTGAAAATGCCTCCCTCAGCAAAGACACGATCGATCTGAATATTGTATGAGCCCGATTCATCAACTTTGACGCGATGCAAATGGCCCTGCCTCCACAATCGATGCACTGGGTTTCCAAATAGAATTTCACCTTCTGACTGGGAGATGTAATGGAGAATCACTGCACGGTATGTGATGATGTCAAGATCTCTTAGCAGGGTAAGTTCGCTCGGAATGTGATAATCGGATCCCTTTGGGAACCCAAGCGCGAGAACAGGTTCAGGATGGGCTTTGTGTGTGTTTATTTTTAAACGTTGCTTTCTTATCGAGTACATTAAAACCGGACATTCGATAGACTCGTTGGTGAGGTGAGATATTAGGTTTGGTTGAGCCGCGTTAATATCAATATGTACTAAGGTGTTCTTTCCCGTTGATTTTGTCTTCAATCCATAGTTCTCATCGAGTTTTGCCACTATCACCTCATCTCTAAAGACTTTGGGCTGACGAGGTTTTGGCGGGGGAGAGTCTCTGAGTCTATGGCAGTCCTCGATGGATATTCGTAAAGGTATGCTTATAAT
The DNA here is from genome assembly GCA_030563125.1 of Metschnikowia laotica. Taxonomy (NCBI): domain Eukaryota; kingdom Fungi; phylum Ascomycota; class Pichiomycetes; order Serinales; family Metschnikowiaceae; genus Metschnikowia; species Metschnikowia laotica. The sequence continues at coordinate 9,886 of JAKUBD010000274.1, forward strand.
CGCACATAGAACTGACAAAAGCATCACCACTCGAAAATTGCCAGACTATTACGAAGCCTTTGGTAGATAATTTATCCTAACTTAGCTATAAATACCTCATTATTGTTGCGAGGGAATATCTCATTATATGGGGTCTGAATTGAGACAACAGGAGAATTCATGCATGTGTAAGGAAACTTCACAGAAACTGCATCGATAGTGCTTGGCAGCTTATACCCCATTGGCATAATTGATGTCACGTCCAATGTCTGAGTGGTTGCACCAAGGCTGTGAGATCAATGGATGCGCAAGGTGCAAATTCTGTGTCGACCTTAGGGAAAAAAACACACACACACACACAAACTATGTCAGCTCTTCCTGTTGAAGATTTTCGGTGGATCTCCAGCTCGGCATGAAACGAATGTCGAAGGAGGTCTCTTGTCTCAACTCTTCCCAGGGCTCGAAGTTCGCCCAAACCATATCGAGCTCGTCATCGTCCTCAATGGTGTATGTGCCAAGTTGTATATGTGTTTTTGAGTAGAGTTCATTGTAATGCACGGGGCCCTTGTTTTCGAGAATTGCGTCCAATCTGTTTGCTTTGTTAAGTTCAGTCACATCACTGAGATCTTTTTCAAGGGATTCCTGCATTCTCTTATTGTTAATCTGGTGTAAATTTTCGTAGATCTCATTATATGTGTTGGCTCTGCCATCTTTGAGCACAGCGTGGGGTCCGATAGATATGTTGCTGAGAAGCTGATCCTCTTTTGTAAGCCCCTGTCGCGATTGAGGATCAGACTCCAAGTAATTTGCCGTATTCGAAATCCATGTGGATGTCTTATGTCTCCATTCGGCCAAGGAGAGAGGATCGTAATTCTCAATTCCGCCGAACCACCAGCTTGGGTTCTGGCCATGTTTGATAGCAAAATGGCGCCAGTATCTGGCCTCCTCGGCCCATGGATCATACGGAAGCGCCAATCTGGCGTATTCGAGGCCCGAAAGAAGAACGAGACCAGACCCCAGACAGAATCTTGTAAAAGAGCCTAGGCGAGCACGCCAGCGAGACTCTCCTAGACGAGGAATCCGGCGCGTCATAAGATTTAAACCCGCAAGAAGCTGCGCCGTAGTAAGAAGAAGAAGTGCAGTCTTGTTGTCAGCAGCGGGGACGATTGGCGTGACAAGTCGAAGGCCAATGCTAGGATTCTGCGGAATAAACTTGAGGAGCAGTAGCGACTCGTTTGGGGACGAAGCTGAAGAGTGAGATGATGACAGTGAACTTCCAGTCCCAGAGGGATCTGATCCTCCCGAGACTTTGAAAAAGTTCCATGGGTTTTGGAGAAGCTGTGGCGAGGAGGTCATAGATGCGGAAGTAATGAGAATTGAGGGTATGAGCGAGATGGGCGAAGTCTACCGATAGAATGCGATTGGTTTTGAAGCAGCGCAAGCTTAGGGCTTGATCGAATGCTTATTTTGCGGTGAAAATCACGTAAGCAAGCTTCAGGCTATGTGTTTTTTTCTCACGCTTTTCCTGGTCCTGGGATGTACAGGAATTTGCACCCGGCTTTGGAAATTAGCAGAGCGAATAAAGGGAACAAGGCAGACCAAAGACTCGAACCGCCCTGCAACTTTTGAGATGTGTTTTGCTGTCGTAAGCTGGCTTTGGATGTCCGTTCGGTGGGTGACGGTTCCTTCTTACACGGCGTGGGGCACGTGACTACATCGAACAATTGGGGCAAACCCAGCGGTTCGGGCATGAACATGGACACATATTCGTCCTCCAATACCTCTACAGAGCTCTGCTCAATGGTGGGGATTCGACAGTACACACTCCGGATCCGGCGGATGTAACGCTACAACAGTGCTAGCGCACAACACCCAAACAACTTTGACAGAAACAAGAGAGGTGGACCACATGGGAGTCTCGCTTGGGCCATAGCTCCAATGCTTCTCTTGCGCCTTTGTGTTCCGAACGAATAGACATTCATTGCATCTATCGCATTTCTATGCTAATTTTTGGTTCGTTTACTCAGAGAACAACTCCTCCTTCAAGTCGATACCCAAGGACTCTCTGACTTCCTTCAACTCGTCCAAGTAAGCGTTGTATTGCTCCTTGTTCTCAACCTTGTGCTTCAAAGCCTCGAAGGTTCTGACGGCAGTTGGGTAGTCGTTGACTCTTCTGCATGCCTCCAAAGCCTTCTCAATCACAGATGGGGCTGGAACCAAGTCGTAAGAGAAACAGTTGTTCAACACTCTTTGGACCTCGAACAAGTCATAAGCCTCCTCGAACTCCTTCTCGTATCTATATATGTTAGTAATTCGTCTGATGGATGTGGCAGATGGTCTTTTTGCCTTCCGGAAAGCTGAAGGCGGTGTCAAAGCACGAGGAAGGGGATCCATCACTGGCGCATTGAGAAACTCTTTCGATGAAGCTTGGGTACATACCTGATGCTGAACTCCTCGAAAGTCTCTTCGTGGTGCTCGTGTTGAGTGGAGTAGAGTCTGATTTTAGGAACGGCCATTGTTCTCAAGGCGACAGGAGCAACCCTGGAGACGGGAAGGGCTCTGGCATTAGCTCTCAATGCAAGACGGAATGAAGAGGAAATCATGGTGGAGTCGTGGGGGAAAAGTGACGGGGACGCCTTGTGGATGGTAGCCTGATTTTTTGATGAGTTGGTGAATATTGGGTCGTGTGCGCTCAAAAATACACGGGCTTGTCGGGGGCCTATTGGGCGTTTGCCGACCAGAAAGAGGCTTACGGAGCTTCTTGAGCTCTGGATTGAACGCTCAATAAACACAGCGTTCTCTCTGTTTTACAATTTATTGTCTCTTCCAGCTTACGATGGCCCTGAGAGCACTTTTGTCACGGCTGGCCAATAGAAATCGCGCAATTCGCTGTAGGCTAGTCACTGTAGGACACGACCTGCCGATAAAGGCAGATTTGGAGGCAGCGAAAGGCCAACTCAAATGCGCATTTTGGTCCAGTTGACTCGAATGATTTTGAACATTATTTTCTTTTTTCTTTTTTCTTTTTTCGTTTTCTTTCTTTCTTTCTTTCTTTCTTTCTTTCTTTCTTTCTTTCGTTTTTTTTTTTTTTTTTTTTTTTTT
>JAKUBD010000275.1:0-13001 GCA_030563125.1 Metschnikowia laotica
AAAACTCTAGCAAGCTGTCTCTTATACTTGTATGTGTGTTCAAGTGCGTTGCTTCTGTCATAAAGGTGTTGAAGTCCGCATCAAAATCCTCGATTTTATCGAGAGGGTATTCTGCACATTTGGCCAAATCACTGAAAAACAAGTTTGCTTCATCGTTGGTAAGGACTGAGGTGATTTGACAGAAGTGTTGCTGGAGCATAATGGTCTCTAAAAGATCAGAAATATAGTCATTCACGAAAACTTGAGGTTCATTCGAAACATCGATACATGAGATTGGAGGAGGGGCATTCGTGCTCAATGAGACAGCCTCGTGAACTTTTGATGCATACCTTAGGTCTTCGAAAATGACACGGACCAAGCCACTTTGGTACTCACCCGTAAAGCTCTTCCAGAAGCTACTCAACAACTTGCTCATAACTTGGTAGACGTTGCTTCTCAATGCTAAATGATCCAAATCGATCGCAGAACCAGAGGTGCTGGCGGAGACCAGCAGCCTCAAAGTCTGGAGCAATAGCTGGATTATGTATTCAACGTGCTGCACCACGGACCGCCTCCTCTCGGGCAGCTGCATAGACTCTGCGCTCAGCAACGTGTTGAAGACAGTGAGATATAGTTTGAGTGCGCTCGTTTTGATAGAGCAGGCAAGCGAGGAGTGCTCGAGAATTTGAGTGACATATTGGATCAATTGGTTACCAACCCCACCTTCCCAAAACTGCTCCTCGCTAATCAAGTCATCGAAAAGGTCGTTGAGCACGGCGATGCTGCCCTTTACAGAGATGGGCTCATCGAATCTGATTGCCCGCGAATACAAGTCGGCAAATAGGTTCGGCCATTCGTCGGGGTAGTCTGCTGCTGCAATCTGAACAATTGCGTAAGCACTTCCAGATCTCACTTTAGATTGGGGAGAGGTGGTGGCTAGCGATAGCAACGTCTCTCGGATGGAAGCCTTCAAGTCTTGGTCAATGGGAGGACCAATGAATGCGGTGAACCCCATGGACCAAAACTTGGGGACGAGTCGTTTCAACTGAAGCAAACAGGATTGCACCATGTCCACCGGAAGGGAGCTCTCACCGGCACAAGAGGTGATGAGTTGCAAGGCAACCTGCGATGGGTTCTCCGCCGCTCTTCTGTTGAACTCGAGCTCCGCATTCCTCCGGATATTGTTGTCTGGGCTGTTTTGAGCTGCCACAAGCTCAATCACGTTGTTCAAGTCAGCCATGGCGCTGACAGAGATATGTTGGTGGGGAAAAAATTACCTGCGCATCCGCGCAACGTGTGGTTGCAAACGCGTGGCGACGAAGCGCGGGAGTCGCGGGTGGCAGAAACGCGCCGGGTGGGTAGAGCTCACTGCAAATTCGGCTGATGCTGTTGCACAATTAAGGGCAGCGAGCAGCGTATTTATAGTTTTCCTTGGTTCTCAAAGAGAAACTACAATTCTGGAGAAGCCGTCGGCGGGCGATGCGGGGCGGGCTAAGTGCATTGTGGTGAAACACCGCGGGGCAGAGGGGCAAAACACAAGCAAGGAACCTAGAGGGGAGGGGGAGTGGTTTTTTTCGGAATTGTTGAGTTCGCTCTGTGCCACCGCTCTTTCTCTCCGGCAAGGGATGATGTAACCATCCTTAGCAGCATCATTTTTTTCGGCTCGGTTTTCCCTTTCCGCAGGGCCCTTAGTTCAAGCGGCGCCGACCCTATCGCCGTCTGCAGGCTGAGGCTACATGACGTTCGCAGGAAAGCCAGCCACGGGTGATCTCCGCAACTACAACATGGATACGCTGGATTTGACCAATGTGTTCAAAGCCGCCAATTTGGCTGTTTCGGCTCTTTCCGTATGTCAATTGATCATGTTCCTGTCAACATATACTAACAACAGGTTTTGTGTGAATTCTCCCAGCTTTTTAGCGGAATGTATGTTCAAATGCCAACAGGCCACCATATCCCATACTAACCACCAGACAATCAGTATGTTTTTTGCTCCCAATTACATTGCCAGACTTCGAGCAAGCGGCTTGTTCTCCGGTCCCACTTCCTGTTCTGCTTACTAACAACAGTTCATCATAGGAATCTACATCATTGCCTTCGGTACAGTGATTGGTTTGCTTGGTACGTTGCCCTATTCGACTATGTTCTTTTCATCCTCGCTCATTAACTAACATCTAGAATTCCGTGTTCCTCCTGAAGCACATACCTACGGCTCCTTCCTCTTCTCCTTCGTCGGTAGAGGTGTTTGTACGTACTTGTCATTGTGTCCCTTACCGGAAGCCAACTACTAACTTCTAGTCTATACGTTGATCGGCGCCAGCATCAATGGTGCCAGCTGGTTCAGAGTATTTGCAAGTCTTTTAATCTTTATCGCGGGTTTGGTTTTCATCGCCTTGGAGGCCGTTCCAAGCATTTCTCCCCCAGAGAACATGAACCCCGAAGGCATCGCCATTGGCATCCAAGACGAAGACATCGTCTAATGTCCAGCGCCTTAAATATCAATCTAAAAATTTCAACTTCTTTCTCGCCATTTTCGATCCGCCGGTAGTGCTTTTCTGCTCGCGCTAGTGTTCACAAACACTTTCAATGCGCCTGGAAGCTCATTTTGCACCCACGATCTAGACGGGGGAAAATCGGCTGTTAGCCCAAACTAAAAGGAGCTTTTCCAATAGCTTTTACTCAAGCTTTTTTGCCCATGAGACTCATCATGGCTGACGAAGAGTCCCAAACGAGTTCCGCTGCCACCAGCCATAAACAAATCATTTCCATTCCCAGAGCTTCCTTTGCCGCTTTTCGGCTATCCTATTTAACCCCCGCAGAAATTGGATTTCTCTCTGCTTCCGTGCTCATAGGTGGGATCCCTGTCACTTGGCTGAATGTTAAGTCAAAAAGGCTACTGCTTGCGCAAAGATACTGCAAAAGGGAACAGGTCATCAAATGGATCTTGCATCACACCAATAAGACGAAGAGGGACTTGGATCACTATGTTTGCAAGCATGAAAACTCACAACAACTCTCTGGATCTTTGGCATGTCAATCTTCTCTTGAAGGCACAAATGTGGGGGACGATCCGGTCGCTCTGCAAGGCCCCATAAATTCACAGAGCAGGATCCATGGAGTGAATGTTGGTTCCACACAAAATGCGCCTACAGGAGCTGTTATCGAAGGAAAACTTCACTCGGCAACCGTCGTTGAAAGCAAATATGAAGGTGATGTCGATAGCTTGCAAAATCCAATGTATCTGAATGCCGCCCTTCAAAACAAGGCAATGAATCGTAATCAATCATTATTCGGCGAGAACAAATTCGAAACTTCGCCTCTGGTTTTAAATCAGGTGGGAGATCAAGTCAAAGCTGCGAAGAGGTCTCCAGAACCTTGCCTTATCTCTGAGAGTAAGTCTCTCCAGTCACTTGTTCATGCTGGTGCACCAGCGCAATACTTAAACACTAACAAATGTTTGCCTGAAAGAGAAAAAAAAAATGTTAGCTTTGAAATTAACCAAATTGAAAATCAGTTTCAAATTCCCCGGGCCAAGATGAAGCACGTTCCAAAAAGAATCGCCCGCAAAATGGACTCGAGTAAGGAATACATTGAAAATAAAAATCAAAGAGTTCACGATAATCTCTTTGTGGAACAAATGCTGAACGGAGTAATTCTTCGGGACAGAATGTTAGTACTCGTAAAGAAGGCCAGAGGAATCTCAGACTTGAAAATAGATTTGGACGAATTCGAATCAAGAAGCACTGTTGTTGACCAGTGGAGGGAACATATTGTTACTATTGGTAAACCTCTCTCAGGGGCCGGCCCATTATATATACATTTCCATGGAGACAAGGATCCTTACTCAGATGTCCATCCTGAATATTATGTGAACATCAGCGCCAATCTCAGAACAGAGTTTTACTCTCATTCTGATAAGTCCATTTTCTTTATGGAAATTCACAACCATCATTTGCGAATCTTCATTTTGATACCCAAATCCAAAACTAGAGCTCTCAAGTGGCTATTTTGTGTGACTCAAGCCAAAAGAGAGCCTGTTCCTACCTCATTATGCTTTAATTTGGCAGATACCACGCTTCATTTAACTGTCCCCGTGCCATTATCTCTATATGTTAAGGCGACACATGGGGAAGAGATGATGCAACTTCGCCAAAAACAAATCGGCTATGATGTTGAACATGATCATGTCCTCGAATATCTCAGACATAAAGTACACGAGACCTTGGTTGAGAATGCCTCCAAAGATAAAAGAGTCAATGTCTGGATGAAAAACAATTCCTTGTTCGCATTTTGCTTCAAGTACTACGACAGGTTAGAGTGGGTCAAGAATGATGGTTTTTTGATCTTGATCGAAAGTCATCTTGTAACAGACCGAGCCACTTTACAAATTCGGCAACCCTCATGTACTCAATTGTCTGTAAAGTCATTAGATGGAGCTATCGTTGAGCGGCCGTTTCCTGTTGAAGGCTTTTTAACTAGATTAACACCTTTCAAGAGCAAAGTACACCACTTTAAAGAGCATTTTTTCAAACCCGAATATGTATGCACGATGGACAGCTTTTTAGTGATCTCAGACTTTCTTAAAGGTTTCCCACCCTCACCAGGGACTGAACTGATTCAAAAAAGCGACAAAACTTTGGTCGCTGGGCATGCTTCCAATATTTTCGTAAAGAACGTCTTTTCCGTCGACAAACAAGGGCACATTGCCTGGGTTTCAGACTGCGAGTTTGCTAGCATCGACACAGCTGGTCTTGAAGAGTTTTATCGCAGACTACACCACATCTTGAGAACCAAAACAATTATTGATCTATGCTCTGTGGCTTCGGTAGAAGAGACAATAATCTCAATGCCATCGTCTCAGATGATTCAGCAAGCAAAACTCTGGAACGACAGTGCCAAGTCACTTGATGACAAGTGCTACAAACATTGTGGCTTCAAATTAACCTTCTATAATGGTAGCGAATTGAAGTTCCTAGCGCCCTCAAAAATATCGAAGAATGAGTGGATTTTCAGAATTTCTAAATTAGTGACTTACTGGAGACTACATCGAGCACGGGCAACAGCATCTAGAATGATAACTCAACTCAAGAATCAAAGGATACTTAAAATGGAAGGAAAGTGTGAATTCAATTCCTCATTTGATCTCAAAGGTGCTGAAGCTGAGAATGTGATGGCTAACGCATTTACCCCAGCCAATGCCACACATTCAATGAGTTCATGTGTGTCTCATGCTGGAATTCTACACATTAAATTTAAAAAGCACGCAAGTTTCTCCCGTTTCTACGTCTTGTTGTGTCCAGGCCATTTATTGATATTCAAGCCGTGTAACTACCTGAAACTCCCGGAGTCAGGTTCATGGAAAAACACATCCGCATACGAACGCTATATGACTATCCCGCTCGCTGAGTGCTATTTATGTACTGATAATAATGTTCATCAAGACCTTTTGCCTTCACAGAACACGAAATCTTTCCAAGGCGACGACAATCCTTGCATTTATACTGACGGGTGGATGTCACAAGATAATAACGCGAGCAAATGCTTCTCTATCTGGCACGGCGGTAGGCGAAATCTTAAGAATATACCTCAAAGTCTTCAACGAGAATTGAACTGCAGAGATCCTGATTGGTGTCGCTTGATTATTAAACTGGGTTTTACCGGCAAATCTTTGGTGTTTCTGGCTCAGTCTCGGCAAGAACGAGAATTGTGGGTCTCTTCCTTAATAGAGGAAACTGATCGCTTTTCTAAATGGTGACTTTTTGATTTGTTTGGGAATGCTTTATTGCCCGCAGTATGGCTTCCGAATCTGAGTCTGAGTCTGAGTCCGAGTCCGAATCCGAATCCGAAATTGAAAGGGTAGTTATCTGTAGTCCCTTTCCAAAAACTAAGTCAGGGTTCAAGGATGCAGCACCGGTCTCGAAACAGTCCACACCGCTGACCTTATCAAAAAGTAATTCAGAGTGCCTGAGAATATTCAAGGGACTCACAGAGCCGACAGAATATTCCAGGTAGCGTTTCGATTCCTTCCTCAGAATGAGGTCACATTGTTGAATTTCTTCCTCCAACACCGAGAAATGTTTTTCCCAAAATTCACTTGGCTCTATCACACTGATCAAAGTGTTGGAAGCTGAAGTAACTCTAGTCCGGTTCTTTCGAGATGAACACTCCAGAGTATTCAAGTTCGATAAAGTTGGCTCGGAAACAAGGCCAGTCATGACTGATGACGTGAACAAGTCAGATGGAAGCACCACTTGAGAATCTGACAAAGCAATTCCCCATTTCTCGATTATTGGGTCTGTTCCAGACAGAAGTTTCAATACAAAGACACCATCTTTGATTCTATTGAATTGGATCCCCGAAACTTCGGGAATCGTCACATATAGATCATCGATGGCAAAAAGGGTTGGGAGTTCTTGGTCTTTCTCTAAAATAGCAATGTATCTAGAAAATAGATAAACAAGATTCCTCTTGCGCTCACAATTCTTGAATGTAGTCTCGAGCTCATCCACAAGTCTCAATGGTCCAAGTGAGACCAAAGTATCCAAGTCTAAAGCTGGGTAAAGGTTGAGAATTTTTCTGAAGAAAATATTTTTCAAGCTCTCCAACAGATGATTCAACGTCGGTAATGACGCACTTCTTGAATCATTACCTTTGTAACTGTCAAAGATACCAAAGGGGACAATGGATGGTGTGCTCAATGAGGAAGCATGGCGTAACAGGAGATCGTTTTTGACAAAATACCGAGACACCCGGTTTTCAGCTCCAAAAACCAATGGTTCTTCCACAGGAGCAATTTTGGCTGCCGCAAGCTTGATCGACAACCGAGCGTCTGCCAAGATGTCATCGGAGATTTCAGATTCTATTGACTCCATCCTTCTTGAGACTCCACTTCTCGAACACACTGATCCCTTACAGTTTGGGTAAATTTTGTTTTCCAAAGTGGCCAGATCATGCTGTAACATAATTCCCAGGTGAATAACGCTTTCGAGGCGACATTCCACTGAAGTGGCCAAGCAGGCGCCATGAACACAGTCACCACACTTAAGCGGTACAATCTTTTCAGTGTCGAGCTTAGTCTCTAGGGACTCGTCGCAAATGGAGCAGACTTCACCCATTGGTTTGTAACTCAGCTCGCGTTTGCTGACCGTGAAATATGGTTTGACTCTCGGGCCAGATGTATCGAAGTTGAATAAATCAGGGCTGCGGGATCCTCTTTGAGGTGGCGGCGGCGGAATTGCTGTTTCCCCCAAAAAAAGACCGACTTGGTCGTCGAGAGGATTATTGAAGCTGTTTGCGTCATCAAGAACGTCCATGGGGGTCAAAAGCGATTCCATGTCAGATCTTGACATAACGGTGGAAGCAGGCGTGCTAAAGTTGGAGTTGGAGTGGGAAAATGTAGGAGTTCTTTGACTCCTCGGTGTCATCTGCGAGACAAACGAGCTAGATGACGTAGCGACCTTGAGTGAGGGTCTAGAAAGCAGTCGGATTTTTGTTCTCCATGTTGTCTTTCTCTTGGGCGAGAACACTGGAGGCGTCTGGAGCATGGTTGCGAGGCCCATCCAAGTAGATTCTAAAAGCAACGGCGATGGAGGGAATGTGGGGATGGGTCGGCTACCCGCGGATTGCGAGTATATATATTAAAAAGGGATAAGTGGGCCATGTTTATCGAGCCCCAGGATGAGGAGAGCTGCTAAGCTTTGGGTGTCCCAAATTTGTGTGAGTCGCTTTCCACATCCGATAGATGACATGCATGGCTGCGGGACGTGCAGTTCCCCAAGATAAAGACGGACGCCACATCGACAACTGAGTTTGCATCTTTACCCCTGGAAAAGAAGCTAAATCCAGCGGAGACAAAGCTGTGTATTATTCAAAAACAACTGCTGTCCACCGTTGCCTCATTTCTGCTTCGCTTCTTCTGCAATTTGTGATCAGGTGGGCGTTGGGCCGTGCTGCTTGCCAACTAAGATCCCGTAAATACCCCACTGTGCGCATGCATGGGGCTTTCCGAACATAGTCCGGTGCAAGTCTGGAGTGCGTTCCAGGGATAACTGAGGAAAGTGAGAGGCAAATTTGTGATTGAGATAGGAGCTACGAAAGCTCATCGGCATATTGTCACCTGAGCCTTCTTTGAACTGATTCGGAGCTAATTTGGATTTATGGTGCCACTGTTGCGTATTTCTTTCTCGAGCATCGTTGCGCATTTTCACTTTGAAGCAGTTGGCGGGAGCCAAATCATAAACTGAGGCCGGGCTTGCAGCTGCCACATTTTTAACAAGAAGCAGAAAAGAAAATTGAGCGCCTCAACATCTACACAAAGACAAAGAACAAAATCCAGCAGGAGCAGGTTTCTACAAAAATTTCCACAAAAATATTTCAACACGTTGTAGACCAAGAAGTGAGCCTTGCGGTGAAATCACAAGCTATTGCCGCCGATCACGCCGAAAAGATAAACAGCCGTTCTGCAGCATATACTTGCCGAATTGGTTGCCTTCAAATGCTTGAACCATCTCAATTCTTTACAATTCAAGCAAATGATATCCCCCTTGCTCACATCCACAGAATCCAAATCAAACCAACCCGACCTGATCACCACCGCGGCACAGACCCGTACACCCAAATACACACGGGTCCTTCATCAAAGCTTTTCCCCACGATTCCGGCCCAGCCACGATGAGCAGTAAAGACACGGATGACGTATTGGACTTCATTAATTCTCTCCCAGACGCGGGGTCGGCTTCTGCAGCTTCCAAGCAGAAGCCAGAATCGAACGATGACTTCTTCGACTTCTTGGAGGAATTGAGCGCCCACGAGAAAACTGCCAAGCCCACCGGCAGTTCCAAGGGCAAATTCGAACCAAAGAAGAAAGACGAAACAAAAACGCCAACCGTTAGTTCCAAGCAGACCTCTGAGACCCCGGAGGCAGCCCCTATCTCGACGCCAACCCAGCAGGCCCCCGTCACTCGTGAGCCTCAAAAGGCAGTGGTGCAGAAGCAAGAAGACTCTACAAGAGATCAGGTCCCTTTGGCCAATGGCGAGAATGGCAACAAAGAGGAGCTGTCTGCTCCAGACCCCATCGCGTCAATCTCTTCTTGGTGGTCAAATGAGGGCCAGTCAAAGGTGTCCTCGTTGTGGGGATCCCTCACCTCCAACGCACATCAAATCTCAGAGACAACTTACCAACTTGCTTCGAACACGTCACAACAGCTTTCCCATCAGCGACACAAATTCTTGAGTGAGAATGGAGAGAACGTGGATCAGATTTCGCACATCAGTGACAAGCTTAATTCCATATTGAGTACCATGTCTCAGCAAATCAAAGAGGGCTTGATTGACAAAGAAGATGAATTGTTGAACATCTTGTTGGTGTACGACTTCGATAACATCGACTACTTGGACGGACTTTGCGCCAACAAATTCAACAAGGTCATGAGCCAAGTCGAAGGTGGTATCAAGACGACTGTTAGTGACTTCAACCACAAGAGCGGAGATCCAGAGCTGGAACATCACATTCTGTTGGACATGTTCCATGGAAAGGCAATTGACGGTGAGAAACTTTGTTTTGCCAACCTTGATAGCTCAATTAAAGACTATCTAAAGATCACTAAACTCAAAGAAGAGGAGTCTTCGATGGATTCAGTTGGCCAAGATGTGAACAAATCCAATGTTTTCATTGCCATTCAACCGATTACTACTGCAAGCTCCGACGCTGGCATCGAAGAGGCACTGGGACCAACTATCATTGACTCAAACAATTCGAGCAGTTTCTCCTTCACAATGATTTTGAGAGACATCACAAATAATATCACCGTGGTCAGCAAGTCCCAACCATTTCCTTTGCGATGGGCAAGGTGGCTCTCTGGCCAACACGATGACGTCAAGAAAGTGTTTGGCGCCGATGATGACCAGGATTTGGTTGATCCTAGTGAATGGGTCAAGAACTGGATTCAAGATGGATTGGGTTTGACGTTCGCTGTTTTAGCCCAAGAGTACGTGACTAAAAGAATGGGGATTTGAGCGTTACAAGAATGACACGGAAATGAGCCAATCGCAATATGGATGTAGTAAATTACAGTATTATGTTCAGCAAGTATATCTATTAATTAAGCTGTGATGTTGTAGCAAACACGTGATTCCGTTATCCCAAGTGAACATTTAGGGTTCATGATTAGTAGAGGTCGGCAAATTCTGCAATGTGTGGGTGAACACTATGGTAAAGAGAACCAGTCTCTTCTCCATGGATCTTCGAGCTGTTAGAAGCGAAAGCTAACAGGCCGGGCTCGCAGATGGGTGGCACAATAGCGGGACCAGACCCAAATGTCCCTGATTTGGAATGAGGGCCGCCGCTGCCACCGTCACTTCTGGATCTGTTCAGGAAGGGCGTTTTACTGCTCTTCTGAATTCCAGTCGACATGTAGTTTTGCATGATTGTGTCGAGTCCGTCATCATCAATGGCAACCAATTTGTTATTCCAGTCCACCACGAAGGGGGTGAGTTCTTCTGGGGCGTGGTCCAAAAGATGATTCAAATAAGACTTTTCATCCACAAAACGCACGTCAGGAACAAACTGCTTCTGCTTCGAGTTCTTCTTCACTTCGTGATTACAAAACAGGTGTCTTGTGGACTCAAGAAGCGCAGGGAAAATACGCTCGAAGCTGCGGCTGTTCTGTGGGTGGATGTTCATACATTCCTGATGTATGAACAGGTAAGTCTCGTACAGAGGCAATTTGTTTGTTCTGACGTCTAGCAAGTAGCGAGCATCATGAGCGGTCAAGCGTTCCAACAAGTGAGTAGAAATGCTCTCGTTGCTGTTGTGGAAGAGAGTGAGCGTAGCCGAGTTAGGACGAACCAATTGTCTTGCAAATCTGAGCATGTTGAATGGCAAATAAGCAGGGATAAAGGCGGTTTAGCACTTGTCCAGCGGTTTGTGTCAGTTGGGTGAGAATCAATACTGTGATCCACGAAAAATTGCAGACAAGCAGCTAGGGGGATTCCTGATTAGAGCTGTTGAAGGTTCTGACGGTTGTTTGAAATATTGCTCTTTATATCACTGGGCTTCGCCACCTTATAACGGCCATGTATTTCGCATCCTATACGATAAGGGAGGGGTATTCTGCCAGAAAACCTGCATGCAACGCGATTCCGATCAAATTAATCCGATAAAAACTCAACATTGAGTCGTGCTGGTGCGAAAACAACATTACCCCTCCATCTCCCCTCCCGCAGTGGGCGTGAACGAAAATCGCCACATTGTTCTGGAAAGAGCACTGTATGTAGAATTGTTGGCGGGAGGAGAACAAAGTTGCGCCGCCATCTACCCCCATCCGCGTATTATTGTGGCCTCATTTGGTGTGTACTAGGGGTATTTTTCGAGGGGTGTGTCAGGCTTGGGAGGAGATGGTCCGTGTGTTTGCTGCGGCGTGGCTGTGGGACGCGGTCCATGTGTTCATGCGAGCCATAAACATAATTTGTGCCTTCCCAAAAAATGGGTTCATTCGTCGCTGATTTTTTTTTTCTATCGAAGATAAAAATTGATTTCTTCTTTTGTTTCCCACCGACTCCGAAATGCTCAATTCCTTTCCTCGCCACAGTAACGCTAAGGAGGATAGATTTATTTGTAATGGGGCACAGTCTCCCTGGCGTCCACGTGAGACCATGGGCCGAAGTAAGTTTTTCCGGTCGCTGTCGCTGCAGGTCCCTTGCATGGCCGTCTTCTAGTATGATGAGAGCCCGGACCAGCCTAGGCCAGCAAGCCTACTCCTGACGGAAACCCCTCTCCCTGATTTATTTTCGATTGCTGAAGCAACCACAGCAACTTGGTGGGCTGTGGTCGCGGCAGTCTGACCAAGGAGGCTAGATTAGTTGCGACACGCGGTGTCATTATTTCTTTTGAAAGATAATCTCATCCCTTACGCGCTTGGTATATGCAACATCGAACGTTGTCTATCAATCAATGACCGATTAGTATAAGTCCGATCTCCGATGGCTGAATACAGGCAAGTCCCGTCTGATGTTTTCCACGTGGTCCAAGTCGAGGTCAGCCGAAATGATCTCGAAGTAGTCTTCTTGCGAGTTCTCCTTTGGCCGTTCGTTGTAGTTCGTCGCCTTGGCCAACACCTCGCCCCATGGCCCAATGATTACCGACTGTCCATAGCTAACCCGTTTCTTTTGCTTCTCCGCAACACCGGGGCCGTCGCCACAATCCGCATAAACGTCGTGTTGACCGCACTGGGCGGCCATTATCACGTAGCACTGTGAGTCAATGGCCCTAGTCCGCCCCAATTCAAGCCAATGGGCTGTGCCGGTCTTGGTGGTGAATGCCGAGGGGTAGGTAAGGATATTGGCGCCCAACTGGCGAAGCTTCGATGCCAATTCCGGGAAGCGGATGTCGTAGCATATGGACAAGCCCACCTGGAAGCCAGCGTAAGTGTTTGCTGATGCCGGAAATGGCGGCAACACCGTGTTTCCAGGCTCAACCGAGTTGGACTCCTTGAGAATCGGGCCGTTTGGGATGTTGACGTCGAATAAATGAATTTTTTGGTAGCGTTTGATGATCTCACCGTCGCTATCGATCCATATGTGATTGTTTTGGACCTTTGTATGAGCATTGGCGCCAGTACACGGCTCGTGAACTCCCACAGCCACGCACAAGCCTTCGTCTTTGTCGAACCCGCTTCTGGCGGACAAAGACCGGAGTTTTTGCTGGATGATGGGAAGAAATGTCGATGACGTGGTCTGCGCTAGCTTGACAGAATGACTCGCATCTCTGGAAAGGTAGTCTGTTGCTTCAGGGAGAAAAAGCACCTTCGCCTTGAGCTCCAGGGCTTTATCGATGAGCGAAGACACAATCCGGGCGTTGGCTTGCACGTTGGACGACGAGCAGAGCTGGCCCACTGCAACTTTGATTTTAGAGGCCATGGCTGTGATGTGAAGATTGTGAGAAGAGTGTCCGATACACAGCAGTAGTGAATCTTGGAGTAGACTGGAGATAACACTGGGCGCGCCGGTGCGTAGGTTCGCACATG
>JAKUBD010000276.1:0-12948 GCA_030563125.1 Metschnikowia laotica
TTTTCGCTACACCTGAAAATACTTTTTTGGCGCGAAGAGATGAGATCCTGCGCATCCTGCGCATCCTGCGGCTGTGGAGACGATCGTGTTCACTGCTGAACAAGACAGGCAGAAAAGCCTTCCACGGCGTGAATGGTGGCATTCGGCACCGGCCTGCTCTCCGTAGCTACCGATCATTCAGCAGCTGTGGCAGAGAGTCTCGGGGAAAACACGAAAAGCCGGGGGACGGTGTGCACGTGACCCGCAGCACGTGCCCGGTCCCAGATTTGCACCCACTCGTCTGCCCCAGGGGACACAGGGCCCCAATACACCGAGTTAGGGAAGCGGGAAGGGCCGGCTGGAAAAGCTCCTTTTGATCGGAACTCTGCGCCGCGCCACAGCGCCCGGTGTTAGTGCAGCTCATATTCTCGCGCGAGAAGCGACAACACGGGCCAGACACAATAGAAACGATCTCTCCAAGCATAGGCAAGCAGAGGATTATTTGTGGCACATTTTGCTGGCGGCACAGCCACAGGCACATAGAAAAGCAGGTGGAAGCGAGCGGCAATCCGATCACAGAGCCGCTGAAGCGGCGCTAGCGGCATTTGCACCAACAGCGTCGCTTCCACCTCCCAACGAAGCGTAAGTGCAGTGTGTTGGACGGTGGCCACGATGCTATTGAAAAGCTGGACGTGGTGTATGTTGCTGCGGGAAAGGCCCAAGATTTCCATGGCCAACTCGTCAGTTATTTGCACGGCATACACAAGAATGAGGTCGAGAAAGACGGGTATAGGTGGGCATACGGTGGAGGCAACGGCAGTTGTGGCGGCACCGGCGGCAGTAGAAAAATGGCGGCGGCGAAGCTCAGCCCGACGGGTTTTCAAAGCAAAAGGATCGAGATTGCTCGATAAAAACGGCGCACGCGGTGTTGATTCTGGGTCGGTAAGAAATGGCATGGCTGAAGGCGAAGAAAAGACGGCGCCAGACGCTGATGGCTTTCCGTTCGTTTGTGGCCAGAAACACCCTCGGCACATGCCTGCCGCGGCCCAAAACACGCAGGTATATCTGATTGATTTCTTCTTGTTGTCTTTCTCTGGCGGTTTCCTAATTATCGTCTGGCTTCGTGTTTTCGACGAAACTCTTTTCATTTTCCCATGACTGAGCGCCCGGTTGCTTCGCCAGCACAGCTCACGTCAAAAATGGCCCAGGCCCATCGAGCCAAGATTCTCGATCCCTACTCAGTCGCCTACCGCCAGTGTGTTTGTGTTTCTCCGTGTTATGCCTCGCTCGGATTGGAAGCGGTGGTGGAGGAAATCAACCGCTTTCTCCAATTAGCGGACAATACATCACTCGCAGCTGGAGATGGCGATGAAAAATCCGAAAATGCAAGTGTCAATATGGCCAGGTGCAAAAAGGTCTTTGCAGTGACCGAGCACTCCGTAGAAGCCTGGAATCGCCACTTTTCTGCGGTGGAGACTAGCTTAGCAGGATGGTTATTCGCCGCCGCTCCAACGGCTGCGGGAGACTGATGAGAATACACAAGTTTTTCTTCCGAGTGCCGCCGGACGCTTTCCTGGCCCGCTCTCAATTGCATCCTCACCACGGCCTTTCTTCATTTACGTTTCACGTCTATATCACCCTCCCAAACATCCATTGCCGTGTTTGCAACAATCATCACGTCACCATTTTTTTCGACGCAGCGCGGCTCACCTTCTCCGCACATCGAACGGCGTTTCTTCGTCCATCTTCACTGGCTTTCTAGCTTACTGGATCCAGGGACCTCTTCACGCTCTCGAGCCTCGTCATCGGCAACCTCTCCGCCTTTTCCATGTCGTATCCGGACGTCTTGAAAAGAGGCGAGGACTTTCTCACCGACTACCCGCGCACATCATGGTGGTGGAATTACGCTTCCCACGCCACATGTTTCGGCATGATCATGGGCTCCAAAGCTTTGCTTCACCTACTTTACCGGCCAGAGGTGCACCACGTCGAGCGGCTTGACGGCGCCCTCGCCAAGGCCCGTGCCGAAAACAGAGCCCTTCTCACCGTTATGAATCACATGTCAGTGGTGGACGATCCATGCTTCTACGCCATGTTGCCGTGGCGCTTCCATACTGACATCGACACGATTCGTTGGGGATTCGGCGCCCACAACATTTGCTTCTCTTCGCCGCAGCTCTCGTGGTTTTTCAACTTTGGCCGCATTCTAGGAACGAAACGTTTCGGTGAAGGTCCGTTCCAGGGTTCTGTGGACGCTGCAATCCGTATTTTGAGTCCTGATGATACGCTAGACTTGGAATATAGCCCGTGGGTCCGCGAGCGTGACCAGCCGCGTTTGGTCCAGGCCATCAACAGTGTTGACCGTTCCGATGCCGAGAACTTGGCCGACGCAGCGAAAGTCGTGGCTCCGGGCCCGGCAGCCACCACCGCTCTTATGTCCAAGTCGCCGTTTGTACGCACCAAGACGTCTTGGTTTCACGTGTTTCCCGAGGGCTTTGTCCTCCAGCTTGAGCCTCCTGAAAACAACTCCATGCGTTACTTCAAGTGGGGCGTGGCTCGTTTGCTCTTGGAGTCCACACGGGCCCCTGTGGTGCTTCCTATGTTTGCTTACGGCTTCGAGAAAATAGCGCCCGAGCACACTGCTGATGGTGGGCTTCTGCGGTGGCTCCCTCAAAACGTTGGCGCCGAAATACACCTTCACATCGGCCAGCCCATGGACGATGCGCGTATCGAGGCATATCGTGCTGAGTGGAGAGACCTTTGCGACGAACTTAGCGGTTCAGAACCAGCGAGCGATTTGTCGCCTGAATTGAAGTCTGGTCCGGCCGCCCAGAAGCTTCGAGCCACCATTGCCGCCGACCTTCGTGGTCAGGTGTCTGCCATCCGTGAGAGTCTCGGTGTTTTCCTGCCTGAAAACCCCAAATACAGCAGCCCGGCCTTTTGGAAGGAGTACACTGCCACCGAGGGTGCCAGTGACCCGGACACAAAGTTCATTGGCCAGAACTGGGCCATCAAACGGCTCCAAAAACATCTTCCGGAGTTCGAGCAAGATGGCGACGACTAGCGGTTCGTCCATGGGCTTGTCTTCAGGGGACACTTAACTCGGGATAAGTTATCTTTGCTCAAATTTCAGAGCCACGATCGCCAGATCTCTTCGGGGAACCTTTGTGGGGCAGCTCCTCGACGCTTCCGAGTGATTTTTACTACATTTTTCTCGCAGTCATCTGGAGAGTCACAATTCAGATGCCTCATTCGAATCCTCCTGTCGAATTCCCCACCCGTACATATTTATTTCAATCCATAGTGACAAAATGTGGCCTGGCCCTGCGCTGATGTTCGTGATGCTTTCCTACATACACCCGCACCACTGGGGCATCAAGCGTTCCAAGTTTCAGCGACTCTAGCTTGAACGCGCAAAATCCCACACACTGCGCCCAGATGTGGACCTCGCTCGGCCCGCTCGCCCTTCGGGTTGCCATACGCTTTCGGCCCGTGCCCCGTGCCGCCGCCATTTCTCGCCGAACGGCCTCGATTTCTGTCCAAACGGCGTTTAAACGAGAGAAATCGTCAGGCCCCAAAAAAGTGCTTGTGGAGGACGAAAAAGTGCTTGTGGAAGATGCCGCAAAAGACACTCGAGTGTCCGCCACTGTGAGGGAAATCAAGCACTATCTTCGAACAACGGAGATCCCATCCAAACTCCGTGTGGGCGTTCTACGAACGAAGCTAACGGAATTGGTGGAGCTCGTGTGCCCGGCCCTGGTCCAGGCATATCTGCCGCAGGTGACACTGGGCCAGGCGGCAGATTCGCCAGGCTCACATCCAGAGACCTTCCGCCAGTTTGTGCAATCCGTCAATGCGCTGTTTCTGTACTTTTACGCCAAAAACAACCAGCTTGACTTCCTATTTTCCATCGACCACGTCCACCGAGTATTTGGCTACGTGGTACAGCGGTACTTGAGCGATGGCCGCAAGGACTTTCCGCCGTTCATTCTCACCATGGCTTCCGAGCTTCTCCGGTCGCCGCTGCCTTTACCTGTGTCTGTTTTCGCCTCTGTGGTTGAGGTCGGCGCACGCTCTCGCCTTAGCGACTTTTCGGCGTCGCTTCGGTATGCCATTCAGGCGCAGCTGGCCGTCTTGCCACCTGACTTTGGCGGCGCTTTCTTGCATCACTACCAGTCCCACGCTGCGCTTACGCTTGACGTTTTCGAGGCGTTTGTTGCTGCTTCGGCGGCCGCTCCAACATCGCTCGTGAGCCTGGAAGTCGTCTCCTTGTACGTGCTGCTTCTAGAACGCTCGCTTGGAAATACCGTTCCGGACTTTTATGAGCATGCGGACCCGCTGAAAAACATCTACCGAATTCAGATGATAACCAACATGCTTGTGGGCGAATTGCTCCGGCGATCGGATGCATCCGTCGCTGCCATGGCCCTAATTCTGAAAACAAAGGCCGATTTGAATTCTGTTGTGTGCTCCCAGGCCGACCGGATGCTTCTTAATGCAGTTCTTGTCCGTATCGATCACTGTTTCCGCCACAGAGAGCATCTCGCTCAAGAATCTTTGGTTTCCGCCGCTGACGCCAACTCACTCGTCTTGTTTTTGCTCATCGAGGTTTCCAGAGATGGCAGGGATCTCTCTGAACTTTCTCATGCGCTCGGGCTGCTTGTGACTGCGGACAAAAGTCAATTTTCCCCCGAGTGTCGGCTAATGGCCCTGCTCTTGGCACATCTTCGATCCCTGGCGCTCCCTGCGGCTGAAAAAGACTCCAAAGAAGTGGAAGAGTCGCAGATCGTGGCACTTCGACTGATCTATGATCCTTTGCTTGACCACATGGACCCTACAGACGTGTTTTCAAGTGTTGTCGAGGCACTTTCTGCATCTACCAATACCCCAGCTTATGCGCTTGCCAGTGCAGTTCGCCGTGACATCAACCAGCTCTCGAAATCCCACTTTGTGGAATGGACACCCGAGAGTTTTGCCCTCTGCATTCTCCAGGCAATCAGAGCCGGGAATACTCAGCTTGCCTACCAAATGTTCGAGCAAAGCTTGGATGCTGAAGCCATTTCGTGGTCCGACTGTGTCACGCCAGGCGTAACATATGCGCTCAATACTCTTGCAACATCTGTCGTGGAAGCAGAAGCGTCCATCATGGATTCCTTTTCTCGGTTCCGCAAAATTCGCCAACATATTTCCGGCCAATGCATGCCAGAAACACTTGTGGCCGTGACCAAAAAAATGTTAGACGAGGCTTGTGTTGGTGATGCCATCGAGCTCATGCAAAGAGAACTTCCCAAATTTGATAAAGACGCCTACGACAAACTTTGCATCGACCCGCCTTACGCTGGACCGCTCCGAACCTATTTCCAGCTTCTATATGATTTTGCCACCTCTTACGAAAAGGATGACACCTTCGAAACCAACTGGGTTGTTTACGGTGAGTTGCATAAGTACTTTCTTGTTCCCTCCGAGACTTATTTGCCAGCCATGCAGTTTTTCTGCAATAACGAAAGGCTTAATGCCGCTCTTCTTATTCTTCGGCGTATGAAGATGCTCAGTGAAGCCCACGGCAAGAATAACCAAAATTTGAATCCGCTGCGTGAAATATACCAGTACTTGCTTCGCGTCTTTGGTGATAAAATGTACGAAGAAGGTGTCATCGAGGTGCACGAGTACTTGAAAATGGATTTGGTGATCCCCAAACAGGATATCGAGCTCCAAAACTGCATTCTCAACGCTTACTCAAACTTACAAAACGTGGGCAAGGTCCAGGACTTGTTCCTCACGATTTCGTCGAACCCGAAGGAGTTTGGCGGTATCGACGAGAACACAGCCCAAATCATGATCAAGACATACACATATGGAGATTTGATGTATGTGAGGGAGTTCTGGAACAATCTCTCGCATTTTGGTATCTTTCCAGATCACAAGATCTTCAAGCAGTATATTATTGCTCACACCTACCATGGTGCGGTTGAAGAGGCTATGACCTTGGTGGAAAAAATCGACGAGTACAACATCAAGTTTTCTTCTGACATGCTCCTTTCGATGTACAACTTTTGCCTTGAGCCTGCAAAGCAAAAGGTTTTGGAAGAGTGGGCCGTTAAAAACCACGGTGGCGAATGGGAGCGCCTACAGAATGCTGGATTATTGAAACCCGCATCCGATTATGACTCAGAATCAAACCTTCTAGCATCAGGACCCGAATAGAGTCTCCCCGTATATAGAAATCATCTAGATTGCTTTGTACTGTTGACTTTTGTAGCAAACCGCAACGAGTTGACAGTCTCGCTCAGATTCGAAATAAAAGGTGATATGTTGACAAACATCAAAGTTTTGGCGTCTCCTCCCAAACTGTTTTTCAAAAGATAAGTCAACTTGGAATTCCTATACGGAATATGACCATGCTGACTATCACTTCCTTTTTTCTGTTGAGAATTCAAGCTGTGAATGACGTCTCCCAAACATGAGAGAGATTTGTTGATTGCCTGTGTCTCTCTGAGTCTTTCGCCTTTAGCTTGTGATGCATTGAGTCTTTCTGATCCAGCAAGATCAATCAAATTGAGACTACCACAACTTGTCTTTCCCAGGTGCTCCTGCACACCCTGGATTTCGAACATGTAGACCGAATGGGACCGAGAAGACCGGGTGTTGGACATTGTTGCAGCTGTTGACCTATTTCTTGAAGCCTTGCGTAGAATTTGTTCTGCGTGGGCCTTGCTGGTGATTTGCACTGTTGTACAGTCTGTCACTGTGGTTCGCTTGGAAATTTCATCATGCATGATCTCGTATTTTACTCCTGCGTTGGGCAGAGCCAACAAATCAACAATTTGTTCGTTATAAATCTCAACAAACTGACCAGTTAAAGTGTAGGCCCAACCCTGTGACTCTAAGTTCGCCATATCAGAGAACAATTTTTCAATCGAGAGTGGGATGACTCCATCGTTGTCGTGTGACATGGTAAATGTCTTTCCTGAGCCGGTTTGACCATACGCAAATACTGAAACATTGTAGCCGTCCATGGAAGACTGCACGAGCTGGGAAATTTCATCGAACACCTCCTTGTTTGAGGCATCAGCAGGAAAAACTTTGTCAAATTGAAAGCTTTGCGTCAAGCCACGGCCCAAGGCTGTGTTATACGACGCTTTAACAGGAGTAAATGAAGACATGTGTGGCTCTGACGGAGATGAAGAAGCTATGGCAAGAACTTGCTTGCCTTCTGAGTTGAAGTCTTCCAGAGACGATAAAGAGAACTTACAGAGCGCCATATCTTCACCAAGTGCTGGCCTGATTCTGCAGAATACCCGGATGTTGCCCTGGAGCTCCTGTAATTTGTTGTGAAGAAAGCGCCGATCTGCTTCCAACTTAGGGATTCTGTCCGAGATCATTTGGGTTTCTTTCTCGTAGAATGTGATGTCCGACGCTTTGTGCCGAAAGGAAGCCTCGATTTCTTTTGCTTGCGCTTTTTTTGCTGCAATCTGTGACTGAAGTCCTTCGAGATGATCCATCATGTCTCTATGACATTGTTTCAAGCGAGCTTCATGAGCCAAGAGCAGGTCGTATCGGGCACTGGCATCTTTGGAATGTTCCATTATTCTCTCTGCTTCCATCTCGATTTTATGGGTTTCCTCCTTTAGGCCTTGAGCCTTTTCTCTTGACTCTTGTAGTCGAAACTGCGCTTCGTCTTGCGCCTCCGCTAGTTTCCTGTGGTGATCTTCCTTCAACTTTATAAGTTTCCGATTCCTTTCGGTTGATCTGGATTGAAAGATTTGTTCCTGATCTTGAACATCGCTTTGTAAAGCTATAATCAGTCGTTGCGCTTCTTCATGAGCCTCCCGTATCGACGCTTGAACGCGGTCGGACAACGAATCCTTCAAGTCAGTAAGGCGCTCTTCAATCTCAACGTCAATTTCTTTTCGCTTGACATCTTTGATGCCGTTGAGAGTTTCAATTGACTCTCGTTCAAATTCGAAAAGGTTGCTTATGTTGGCCTTGCCCTCTTGAAGTCGCGTCTTGAGATCGGCTAATTTGTCCTCCAATTTCCAATTTTCAAACTCTTGAGTGGAATTTTGTGTTCTGCAACTAGTGAGCTGCTGCTTTAAAAGCGAATAGTCACGTCTCTTCGAGGCGATTTGCTCATACACCTCTTGCAGACGCTTCAAAGTGAATTGCGTATTCATTGGAGAGCCAAGATCACGTGCCCTGTACCGTTCGATTATCTTGAGTCGTTTCTCGGGACTACTTGTCTTTGAAGGATCACCGCCGGAAACTCTCGGCCCTTTATCTCCCTTGGAAGCCGTCACAACCATGTGTGGTTTGTTTACCTGAAACCACACTTACGAGTGCGGTGGTGTACGGATTTGCTCGTACGTTGATCCACAAGTTTCGGGGATGTTTCGGGTAACGAAGAGCCTATGAAAATCATGAAGCGAAGCGCCTCTGCTGGATTTAGCTCAATATTACCAGCTGCTGTAGCCACGTCCTGCCGCAAGGGGTGTGGCATTTGCCAGTACCGATGGGAAGGCTTAACTATGGAGGCGTGCACGTGACTGCGAGATGAGATGAGGAAGCGAAAGATGTAGGCAAAGAACAACTAATAATGGGAAAAGGACAAAAAAAAGGAAGTAAACCAACGCTCGAAGCAGCTATGGAGCCTGTCTCTGCCGCCAAAACGAAGGTGGTTGGCAAAAATACCAAAGAAAGCCCCGCCGAGTCTCAGAGTGACTTGGAAGAACTACTGGCAGAGTCTGACTCTGGTTTGGACGAAAATGACGAGTTTGACCTTGAAAACAATGTCAGTCTGAGCGAAGACGAAATGGATGCTCAAGCATCTATCAGCGATGAAGAAGAGGGCAGTTCCGACGATGAAGGCACGTTTCCATTGAGGAAAAAGAAGAAGACAGCAGACGATGGCAGCGGCTCTTTTGCCAGTGCATTCAACGCCATCGTGGATTCCAAATTGAAGGCATATGACAGAAACGACCCAATTTTGGCCAGAAACAAGAGAACGTTGAAAAAATTGGAGTCAGAGAAGTTGGAGGCCAAGGCAAAGCGTTTGATGCACATGGAAAAGATGGAAATCAAGAACAAAATCCGCATCACCAAGCTTCTTCCATCTGCCGACGAGCCCGAAAAGGTGCGCGCCGTGATCGACCACGAAAGAGCATTGAAAAAGGTTGCTCAAAGAGGTGTGGTGAAGTTGTTTAACGCCGTTTTGGCCACACAGGTGCTGGTCAACCAAGAGATCGGGCAGGAGAAGGTTGGACACGCCAAAAAGCAAGAGTTGTTGAACGACATGACCAAGCAAAAGTTTTTGGACATGGTCAAAGCTGCCGGCGACGAGTAGTCCGTGGGCATGATGAAATTAGACGGTGCCAAAGGTGTTGAATGAAATCCAAGACACTGCAGTTTAATTGGCATGGCTACTATTGGAAACGAGATAGGATTTTTTGAACCTCTAGGATTTTGTTGAAAATACGAGAATTCTAGCAGTTTCACAGGCGACGTCAACGAGAACTTCATCCAATTATAGCCGGCTCATCTCATTCTAGGTGTGCATAAGTGTATATGCGAAGCATGGAAACGAAACTGCGTGGTAGGGAAAAACAGACTGGCCATGATTTTCCATGAAAACATTTTCTCTTCCTCACATCTTCACTTTTACTTCTTCACTTTTACTCTTTATTTTTACTTCCTCACTTTTACTCTTCACTTTTACTTCTTCACTTCTGCTTCTATACTTCTTCACTTTTTCCCTTTAACTCTTTTCCCTGTTCTCTCTTTCCTGTTCTCTCTTTCCTGTTCTCTCTTTCCTGTTCTCTCTTTCCTGTTCTCTCTTTCCTGTTCTCTCTTTCCTGTTCTCTCTTTCCTGTTCTCTCTTTCCTGTTCTCTTTTGTCTTTTCTCTTTTGACCTTTTCTTGGTTTTTCAGTCTCGCCAGCTGTTTTCTTCTCTTTTCTTTTTTTGCATGTTTGCTATATTTACAAGCTGCGATCGATCGGAATATCGCCTTGCGCAGCACTTCCGAGTTAGCGCGACAGCTTCCCCACACCCTGTGCGGCACAATGGGCCTGTATGCAGAACGCATCGAAGGGTATCTCCCCTTGAGTTTTCGAAATAAAAAAGCGAAAAATCCAAATCTTCGTTTGCTACGCGATCTTTTTCCATCATGCCTGCTCCTGTGATCAAAGAGATCCCCAGAGCCAAGGTCCAGCCTTCACGCGGCGTGCCCGAGCCGGGTGACAATACGGGCATCATCAAGAACCATCAACGGCCTCTTATTTATACCAGACAGTCCAACGATAATTTCACCAAGCTTATGAAACTTTCGTCCACCCAGGCGCCCATCTCAGGCAGCATCAATCCCACTCCCCAAGGCCTTTCGCCACAAGTGTCGCAGCAATTGCCCGAAAAGAAGATCATGACTGCTCACTATCCGCCCAAAAATGTGTGGAGAATCTACAGCTCGTGTTTTTGGTCGTTTGTCGGCGGCTTTTCCGACGCTGCTCCGGGTGCGTTGTTGCCCACCATTGAAGCGTCGTACAACATTTCGTACGCGGTGGTTTCCCTCATATGGATGTCGAATGCTGTGGGGTTCATCCTCGTGGCCATTTTTGCCCCAAAGATCCATCTGCTTTTGGGCCGCGAGAAGTCGTTGCCGCTTGGCTGCTTTTTTTCCGTCATAATGTACTCGTTGGTTGCCAGCGGCGGTCCATTTCCGTTGGTGGTGTTGGGTTTTTTTTTCGGTGGAATTGGCTTTGCCATTGTTTTATCTCAGGCAAACGTATTCCTTAGTAAGCTCGACAAAAACTCCAAATACTTATCCTTTTTCCACGGCAGTTACGGACTCGGCGCCACAGTCTCGCCCTTCTTGGCAACCTTCTTGATCGAGCACAATGTCAGGTGGAACTTCACCTACTTGATCACGTTAGGCCTAATGGTCACAAGCTTTTGCGTCGTCACTTACGCGTTTAAAGGATCTGATGAGGATCTTCATCCTTGGGACCACGACGAAGAGTCTGAGCGGCTTCTTAGTTCCACAGACTCTGCCTTGCAGCTGCCTTCGGGATCACAGACTCCAGCACAGGCAGAGGAAGGCATGGGGCTCCAAGACTTGGGAGCTCATTTGTCGGCTGCAATAGACAAGGACGCCAAAACAAAGCACGACACTCGAGGCGAAATGGCAGTGGCGTTGCGCACAGCGCTCACATGGAATATCTCATTGTTTGTTCTTTTCTATCAGGGAAGTGAGGTGGGGTTGGGCGGCTGGATTGTGTCGTACTTGACTGATTACCGCCACACAAGCACCTCCTACGGTTATGTGCTGAGTGGATTTTGGGGCGGCTTGACGATGGGCCGGATTCTTTTGACCAGACCACTTCACAAATACGTCGGGGCCAAACGGAGCGTCAGCTTGCTCGCTCTTGGCACCATTTTGATGATGGTGTTGACATGGGTGGTGAGCAGCGACATTCTTCTGAGTATTTTTGTTTCCATTGCCGGAACGCTCTTTGGCCCTGTATATCCATTGATGATCACTCGTGTGTCTGCATTGCTTCCTCGCAAAATCCAGGTCGTCAGCTTGACGATCATGTCTGCGTTTGGCTCAAGTGGAGGAGCCATCATTCCATTCATCATTGGTTTGGTGGCCCAGAGTGCCGGCACATATGTGGTATTGCCCATTTGTATCGCCAGTTACTCGTTCGTTTTCACATTATGGATGCTTTTGCCGGTGAAGTACGAAACGGGTGCCTCACAAACGAGATTTCAAAAGATGTTGCGGCATTTATGGTGAGATCAACCTGCTGTGGATGTATAATCTGTCTTGATTGTGCACCCTAACCTCTGACATCATTCACGCGCCATTTCACGCTATAGATAACTGGCCCGCCAGATGTCAGAGACTCTGTATATTTTTTTTTCTTAGATGATGCTTGAGGACATTACATACACATAGACCCCTCCAGGTTCGGATCTAACATCGTTGGCAGGTTGATGTTGTAGACCGGTGCACCAGCGCACCCAGGCAGCATGGGCGCGCATCATTAGAGAGCGTGACATCACATCGATTCTGATCCAAATGGCAATTGAAACCAGCATTCGCGCCGGAGATGAGGCTGTGGATAAGAAAGACTTTCTCTCCGCCATTTCAAAGTACTCGGAGGCACTCACAGAAAAGCCCGAGGCATTTGCGGCGCTCGTGAAGCGGGCAAAAGTGTACACCAACCTCAGCAATTTCGATGCGGCCAAAGCAGATGTCAGTAAGGCGTTTGTGATAGCGGAGAAACGGGGGAAGATGGCCGATAAGGCGTCGTGTCATTTCCGCTTGGGACTCATCCATTTCGCCGAGAAAGACTACCAGGCAGCGTTTGTCAACCTCCAGAGAGCAAAGACGTTGCATTCACCAGAGCCAGCATTGGACATCTGGATTGAAAAGGCTCGCAGGGACGCCAAGAAGCACGGTGTGGCTTTGGACGAGTCTGGGCCTGCCAGCAAGAAAGACGCCGGGGCAGAGTCGCTGACGGCAGCCAACTCCACTTCCGCCGACACCATCAACAAACAAGCGCCGATCAAAGCCAGAATCCGCGACGAGTGGTACCAGAGTAAGGACAAAGTTACGGTGACCATCTACGCCAAGGATGTTGACAAAAGCAAAGTGGACGTGCGCTTTGGCCGGCGGTCTGTGTCGTTGTCGTTCCCTACCGAGGGCCACTCCGAATACAGCTATGAGCTCGATCCGGTCTATGGCGCGCTTGTTCCGGAGCAGTGCCGAGTGGACGTTCTGGCCAAGAAGGTGGAGCTCACTCTTGTCAAGAAGCACGAAGGCAAGTGGGCATCGTTGGAGGGCACCGGGGCTGAGCCCACGGTGGTGGCGCCTGCGGCGGCCAGTGCCGGCGAAAGTTCTGGCAGTGGGCTCGTTTACCCATCATCTTCGAAGAAGAAGATCGACTGGTCTAGTTTTGACGTTAAAGAGGACG
>JAKUBD010000277.1:0-12881 GCA_030563125.1 Metschnikowia laotica
AGAATGGGCCGGCGCTAGGTGGGCGCGACTGCGTACGGGCGAATGTTGGGCCGGATGTTGGGCGGCAGGGTCACGTGCGCGCGTCTTCCGGCGGTGCACGGATGTAGGCAAACACCCAGACACCAGCAGGCGATCACGGAAGCCGGCCCCAGCGCTCGCGCCCGTACACCGCGCCCGTACACCGCGCCATGGGTGCACGCGTGCTGAGGCGACACACCTGGCCGTGCACCCGTACACCACCACGCATGCTGCCCCGTCGAAAAAATCTCGCTTCTCCACCCACTCTCCACCAGAAATGCCCAAAAACACCCTCTACGTGACTGGCTTCACGAAGGAGTCCAAGGCCGCCGACTTGGCTCCAGACTTCGAAAAGTACGTATCACGTGGCCGCCTCTCGCCCGTGCTCCATGCCCCATTCCTCTTACTTACGTCATAGGTGAACGACGTTGCCGCCACCAGCAACCACTCCACCGATCCCGAGGCTGTCCGGCCGTCTTTTCTTCTGCCGCCGGCGCTGCTTTTCCCTTCATGCTTCCCCTTTCTTTCCCTCCCTTTCCCTTCCCTTCTTTCCTTCCTCCTCCATCTCTCTGTGTTCATTGTTTCGAATACGAACTAACATCCCAGGTTCGGTGAATTGGTCCGGCTAGACATTCCTCCTCCCAGAACGGACGACGGCGAGAAGTACGCCTTTGTCGAGTACAAAAGCAGCGAGGATTGCGAGAAGGCCTTGGAGCTCGATGGCAAGACCCTCCCGTACTCCATGAAAGACGGCCTTACCGTCCAACTCGCCCGTTCCGATCCATATTCGGCCAGAAGAGCATACGGCAGCGGCTACGGTGGTCGTGGCGGCTACAGAGGCGGCTACGGCGGCAGAGGTAGGGGTGGCTATGGATACGGCGCTCCTTACCCTCCCCCAAGAGGCGGCAGAGGTGGCTACGGCTACCAGAGCTACGGCTACGAGAGAGGTGGCTACGGTGGCTATCCTCCATATCCCGGCCGTGGCTCTCGCGGTGGATATGGCGGCTACGGCGGCTACGGCGGCTACGGCTACGGCAGAGACGGTCCTGATGACTACAGAGGCGGGCCCATGGATGACCCAGACATGGCTTATGACCACCGCGACAGATACTACGGCGAGGACCGCCGCAGATACAATGACCGGAACTACGACCATCGTGAAAGACGTCCTTCTGGTGAAAAGGATGACTCCGAAGGCAGAGGAGAGCCAGCTCCCGTGCATGAAGATTATGGCCGTGGACGCTACTCACGCTCCAACTCTCCAAAAAGAGACAGATCCCGTTCTCGCTCGCCTAGTCGCTAAATCGACAAGCAGCACAAAAGCTTTTTTCTGGCGGGTTCTCGCCTGTCAAGCACCATACATGTAAAATTAGACTAATAGTATACAGAATTGAAGAAGACTCTGAGGTTCAGCGTTCTGGCTGTCTGTGTCTGCAGAGAAAACATTAAGTAGATTATGCGGTGTTTCCCAATGCTGCTTTTGAAGTTGTTCGTACCACTCACTTCTGCCTCCGGCCGGTGGCTTCATTCCTGTTTCTTCCCCGTCACCGTGGCCGCCCACCTATAATTGAAGTGTACTGATGCCGCCCGTGAAGCTACCCAAGGTGCCCAACCGTGCGGGACCTCGGGCCGGAACCTTGATGGTTGATCTGAGGTTCGTTTCGCGGAGTGTTAACAAGACCGCTGACATAACTATGCTGTCGAGATCCACAGAAAGGGTAGAGTTCGGAACAAAGCTAGCCGCACTTGTTTGGGTTTGGTAGAGCTCCATCTTTCCTGCCTCAGTATATCGTTTAGGAAAAATCAGGGTTTCATTATGGTATGAGCACGAGTCTTCGAACTTTCCAAACATCGGCGACTCGCATGGAATATGCTTGCGGCTGACGGAAGCGGTTGCCCAATACAGATTTTCTAGCAAGATGGGATTTGACAGACTTGGAACAGGGTTCACAAATGACTCAGGCTGGACCGGGCCCGCCGGGCAGTTCTGGGTACCATTCAGACAGTCTTTTGACCCGTCCTTTGGCTCGCTTTTAAATTTTGACCTCGCATCGTCAATGATGTCGTCAACAAGGGAGTCTTGATGGTCGTCTATCACGTGAAGCTTGAGCGTGGGATTGTAGTTGCTGTAGTTAGCCAAGGAGACACATGATCCCAAGACTCTGAAACGCGTACCCTTGTATCTGAAGTCGGTAAACAGATGATACGAGCTCAGATACGCGAGAACAGTAAACGGCGGTGAGTCCTCAGGTGTAAAACGAAATGTGTAGCGCTTGCAATCATGAAAGCTTTTCATAAAAA
Organism: Metschnikowia laotica; assembly: GCA_030563125.1. NCBI lineage: Eukaryota > Fungi > Ascomycota > Pichiomycetes > Serinales > Metschnikowiaceae > Metschnikowia > Metschnikowia laotica. The sequence goes on from JAKUBD010000277.1 coordinate 2,320, forward strand.
CGGCGCAAATCTTGTAGGATTCGTGCAGATCGTCAGATGTGGCGTCGGGTCCTGGAGGACGAGATGGAATTTCAATGTAGCGATGGAGCGTGATGTAAGGAGTCTTTTTGCGGAAAATCGACATGTAAGGCACCACGACTTTGAGCAATGGAAGCCCCAAGCCTTTGAGTTTGTAGTCGAGCGGAACAATGTGGTTTCTAGAGTCTACCACAAGCGCTTCGTCAGAGGCAGAACTGGTGTAGGCGGTAGTGGGAGCGAGACACTCCAGATAGTCTGAGGATATTTCAGACACGGGAAATGACGGTGGAGCGTCGGAGGCAGACAGGCGGCGGCGGGCCAAGGCGGCGTTGCGCTCGGCAAAACGGCGTTCCAAAGCCGGGGCCGTGCCGTTTTTCGTTTCGATTTTCTTGACGTTCGACCGCTCGTCGTACACAAACACCGAGTTTTTGCGGAGTTTTTTTTGCTGGGACTTCAATCTTTTGTAGAGCTCAAACGACTCCATGCTGGGAAATACATATGTCGAGCCCTTGATGAACTCAGTCGCAATGACCATTGTGCGCTTGTAATTGAACGCATCTTCAGGTGTGTTCATAATACAGCGTGCGCCGGCATTGTCGGAAAAAATGGTCGTAGCGTCATCTTCCAAGACGTTGTCAGCAGCAGCATTGGCAGGTCTATCGCGGAGGGAGGTGCCAGAATTCGGTTCACGTAGGTAATTGTCGACCCGCAGTTCTTCACGGAGCCGACGTAGAAGAAACGGCACGTATGCTGTGTAGTTTTCCACATAAGTGGGCTGGAGCTCCATTCGGGCGGCAGGCTCCATGGCCAAAGTATCGCTTTCGGAGAGCGCCGTGGATAATATGGACGCCGAATCTTGAGCGCTGAGGGAAGGCAGGCGGCGCGGGTCCATTGGCGATGGATCTGAGTTGCCGTCGGGGGACTGGGTGGATCTGCTACAGCTCTCGGTGCTGCTGCTGGCATTGGCATTGTTTCGGCGGCCACAATTGGAGGGAGTGGGAAGGGCCCTCGATGGACGAGGGGACGCAGGTGAGATGGCAGGAACAGGGAAAGACACTGAATGGCGGTGGCGCGAGTTCTGGTGCGCTCGGGCGGAAGCGGGTGAAGGCGACCGGGGCGACAGCTCCTCGTGGGGCGACTTTCGCCGGAAGAGCTTCTTCATCTGTGGCTATAATTATGAATCGGCCCAGGGAGAAGAAGAGAGGTGGCGGTTTCTTATCCTGGGGTAGATGCAGGGCGGCCTTGCAGCGATATGCGATTCAAGGTCTACAGGGCCTGCGGCGGGCGGCGCGCCAGCATAGGGCGGCGAAAAGACAGGGCCACGAGGCGAACAAGAGAGAAAGGGAAGAGAAGAAAAGAGAGAAAGAGAACATAGGAAAAAGGAAAAGGGAAGAAGACTAAAATTGCAGGAAAAGAAAAGAAAAAAAAAGGAAAAGAAAAGATACGAGGTTGCGCGCTGGTATTCAATTACGCTTCTATCGTAGTATTTTGCTGTCAGCTCATCTCTCGCTGTTATCGTGTTCCTCGCTCACCTTTAGTTTGGCGTGTGTAGTTTCTCCCACTCTCCGCCTTTCTCCAAACCATACATACATACATACATACATACATACATACATACAGCTCCTATTACATATCCGGGATTTCGTTTCGATGCACATGCCTTTTTCTCTCTCGTTGCTTTTCTCCTCCAATTCCTTTGCTCTGTTCGTGCCTGCTCTTTTTCTTCTCTATCCCATTTCCTTCTTCTTTCGCGGCGGCCGCCTGCGCGCTTCTCCGCCATCTCCACATTTCCACCCCACCTTAGCCGCTTCTTTATACCCCAAAAGGTCCATATAAAGAACTGTTTCCTCCCAATTGCCCGCCAACACAATGCCTGTTTTGCGCAGCTCCTCCAGAATCGCCGAGGCCAAACGGAAAGTTTCGCCTGTATCAACGGACGAAGAATCGGTGAAATCAAAAAAGGAGCCTTCGCCTCCATCCAAGAAGCAGAAAACCGCCGCTGCCACTGCCGAATCTAAGCCACTGCCGAAGCAGCTCGAGATCGGAGACCAAATTCCGGACATGCATCTTTTGGACGAAAACTCGAACGAGGTTTCGTTACGCAAAATCGCTGGTGAGTCAAAGTACATGGTCATTTTCGCCTACCCAAAGGCTTCCACCCCCGGCTGTACCCGCCAAGCTTGTGGCTTCCGCAACAACTTCGACCAGCTTAAAAAGCTCGACGCTGCGGTGTTCGGCTTGTCGGCAGACTCACCCAAGTCCCAATTGAACTTTGTCACCAAGCAAAACTTGCAATACCCGCTCTTATCGGATCCTTCTAAGGAGTTCATTGGATTGTTGGGTGCCAAGAAGTCGCCATCTGGTATCAAACGGTCCCACTGGATCTTTGTGGATGGTAAATTAGCCGTGAAAAAGATTCAGATCAGCCCAGAAGTAAGTATCAACAGTGCGCTTGATGATGTTACAGAAATGGCTAAAGATGGCGAGAAGAAGCCCGAATCTTCCGCAGAAGACAATTAAATCGTTCCGCAGGAGAGAGAAAGAACAATTAGAAATAACACGCCATTTTCTTTGAAGTAGACCAGGAAAATAAGGCACGATAGCGCTGCGCATGCTCTAAAAACAACGGCTTAGAAAACTTGGTCTGGTCCTCCAGGGTGGGTGACCTTGGCCAAAGGTTACCTTTAAACGAGCTCTGCTTCAGGCGCCAAATACAGTCATCGGCTGTTTGAAGCCATTTCCAAAATTTAAGTACCTGCCATTCACTATAAACTTACTCTTGAATTTCATATCACAAAACACAAGGAATGCATCAAAATCGCCAACAATGCGGCCACCTTCGAGGCCCACCAGATGTGTTGCACAGAAAATGAGCAATACGAGAAATAGAATCGCCATTCTTGGGTCAGTTGGTCAAACTTGCCGGTCACAAGTCCCGTTTGGCCATCAAACTCGCCCATCATCGCTCTCACCACCACCTCGCGGATGTGCTTGCGATCGCTGGAGTCTTTCTGCTTCAGTGCCACCCACTCATTGTTCTTGTGACTATACCACGAGTCGCAGCCGACGTGGTCGTGGCCCGTCAAGATGAGACCCTCTTTGTCGGCGTTGGGAAAGACAATGTCGAGCACCTTCTGCGAGGTCTCGTACAACAAGTGGTTTTGGGATCTGAGCTTGCCGTTTTTGTAGGGCTCTTTCTCGTAGTTGATGTAGTACTTGTGCTCGGGTCCGTCAGCACACAAACCAGCCGCTTTGTAGAAGGGAATGTGAGTTAAGAGTACCGTCGAGCCCTTGAAATCTTTGTTTGTTTCCTCCAAATGATCGAGAAACGACCACGTGAAATTACGGAACTCTTCCTGGAGTGCCGGACCTTCCAATGTAAGCGAATCGAGCACCACCAACCGCCATTCCTCCGGCTGGCCCCTATTGTATGTCACCACGTAATTGTTCTGACCAAACAAAAGGTGGAAACGGGCCATATGTTGCCACGTGGCATCACCGCTGTAACCGATGTCGTGGTTTCCAGTCAAATTGATGAAGAGCGGGTTGTCGAAATTGGGGGTCTCGTTCTCTGGAAACTGCCAATCGTAGACGTCATTATAGCTTCTGGAGTTGAAGCGAGCATCTGGATCGAGCGCAACCTCGTCGGCAAGCCACTTTTGCCAATCGTAGTCTTTGTGCTCTGCCCAAGTGTCCAATACGTTTTGTTTGTAAGGAATGTCCCGGGGAAACAAGCGTTCAACGAAACGGAGAGTTCTGTTGTAGAATTCAGAGTCGTAGATCCACTGCGAAGAGAATTGGTCACCCATCACAGCCACATGCGATGGACGGAGACGCTGCTGCATTAGACGGTAGATGTGGCCCAAATAATGGTCGTTTCCGTAATTGTCAAGTCGCTTGATGTAGGGCGTGCTGGGCCAGTTGCCGTTGATTTGGGGATCTCCAAACGTAAGCATATTGATGTCGCTAACACGGCCGTTTTCATAGACCAGGTGATTTTTTGGTGCCTGGATCGACGGAAAGTTCAATAGGAGAGCCTGAACCCATGCTGAGTCGAGTGGAAGTGCATTATTGAAGGCTGAGTACTTGCTGCGGAGCTCAGTGGCATGCCATTGGCAGCTTTGTGGAGCATTGAGGATGTTGGGATAAAAATAGACGAAGCCATTGAGCAAAAGCGCCACGACCGTCACGAACCAAGTGGCAGTCCGTGCTCGGGAACTCGACATGGCGGTGACAGGGATGGAAAAGGGGGGAGGTGAAAAATATAGGGTAGCTACACGTAGACCCAAATCATGAGAAAGGCGCGAGGTTGTCATGGACACAGGGCGCCCAAAAAAGCCCCTGCTAGACGGCCACAACTATTTCTACAGCGAGAGAAAATCGTGATATGTATATTTTGTTGTACTCTTCATGCAGCGATGCGTCTTGGGCTTACAAAGCCTCGCTCAAAGCCAGGTTCAACTTGGAAACCTTGGAGGCAATGGACAAGTCGACGGTCTTGTCACCGACGTCGACAATCAAACCGCCCATAATGTCAGGGTTGACGGAGTTGGCGATCTTCAAGGTCTTGCCCTCACCAACAAAAGACGACTTTTGGATGGCAGCTTGCAATTTCTTCAAGATCTTGGAGTCCAAAGGCTTGGAAGAAGTGATGGTGGCCTCGACAATGCCTTGGTGAGCGTCGAACAACAAACCGAAGTTCTTGTAGATCGAGTTGAATTCGCCCAATCTGTTGTTTTCGGACAAAACGCTCAAGAAGTTGGTGACGGTCTTGTCCAACTTCAAGCTGGAGGAGAGGGTGTCAATGACGGTCTTTCTGTCGTCCTTGGACAAGGCTGGGTTGGTCAAAAACTCGTTGACCTTGACGTCGTTCTTGACCAAGTCGGCGATCTTGGTCAATCCTTGGAAAGAGGCCTCAACAGACGATTCTTGGACAGACGCAGAGTACAAGGCATTGGCGTAGGTACCATCAACACCGAACAATTGGATTGGGGGCTTGACGGACTTGGCGGCAGAGGCCATGGAGCGAGCAAAAACACGGGAGGTCATCATCTTGGCGGACGGAGATTTCGAATACTGCTGAGCAACTCTGGTAGAACCCGTTGTATTGTATCGGCTTCGTTACAATGTGGGACTCACTTTGACAATTTTCGCACTCCGCGGCGGTACGCGCACTGATTGGCTGGCGGGTCGTGTCGCGACCTAGAGGCTGTTCGCAACCGCGCGCCGCTGCTGCTCAGGTGCCGCTGCTCTTGGAGAGTCCGGATGGATAAAAAATGTAGCAAAGAGGGGGGACAGTTGTTCCGTTGAGCGTTCTCTCTATCTTTCTGTCCGCCAACTCTTCCCAAGTGCCGTGGCCGTATTCTCACCGATCGTGGCTCCTTCCACTCCTCGCTCGTAACACCTACGGTGATCACATCTCCTCATTTAAAACGCTTTTGAGGCATAGATTGACCGGATTTTACTAGACCGGGAAACGGCCGAATCCCGTCTTAAGCCTCTGAAGAAAAAAATATAGCCTCCTCCGCCGCTCTTCTTCCCTCTGTCTCTTGCAAAGCGGCTTCCGGTTGTGCACCCGTGCACCGCGAGAAAATCTTTGATGAGAAAATTTCCACCGGCTGGTTCAACACCTTAGATATGTTTGGCTTGACAAAGCGCCTGTGGCTCAGCGCCGCCAGGTCGATGGTGAGATTCCAGAGCGGCACTGCTGCTACGGCTCCACCCTCGGCCCTGACCCTGGCCACTGGCTCCACCATCGAAGACATGACCGACCTTGAAAAGAAGGATGTGATCTACAAGAGACAAAGAAAGCTAGCGTTGGCCCAGATTAAAATGAAGTCATACGCTAACCAAGGCTACAGGCTTCCCGGATCCATCAACTTCAGAAAGCCAATCCACGAACACCTCCACAAGGGAGGTCCCGTGAGGGAATTGACCGTGCCTAAAAAGCAAACCGCCGGCCGTAATAACACGGGTAAAATCACCGTTCGGGGACGTGGAGGAGGCCATAAGCGTCGTGTCAGAATCGTGGACAGCTACAGACTTGAATCGGGAAAACAAACCGTTGTCCGCATCGAATACGACCCCAACAGATCCGGCCACATTGCTCTTCTCAAACACGAGGAAACGGGCAACTTGTCCTACATTCTAGCAGCGTCCGGCTTGCGTGCTGGTGATGTTGTGGAGTCGTTCCGTCAAGGTTTGCCAAAAGATTTCATTGAGGAGATGAACCAGACCAACAACGGTGAAATCGACGAGGCTCTTTTGAACTCTCGTATCATGCAAAGAGGAAACTGTCTTCCTCTAAGAATGTTGCCTGTTGGCTCTATCGTTCACAACTTGGGCTTGGTGCCAGCTGGCAGAGGCCAGCTTGTCAGATCTGCCGGCACATTTGCCAGAGTTTTGTCGAAGCACCCCGAAAAAAAGAAGGTGATTGTCAGATTAAGTTCCGGTGAGCAACGTTACCTCCATCACGAGTGTCATGCTACTTTGGGCACTGTTTCTAACAGAGAGCATCAGGCCATCTCGTGGGGTAAGGCTGGTAGAAGCCGTCACAGAGGTTTCAGGCCGAAGGTCAGAGGTGTGGCTATGAATGCATTCGATCACCCCCATGGAGGTGGTAGAGGTAAGTCTAAGTCCAATAAGGTTTCTCAATCGATGTGGGGTCTTAAGAAGTTTGCCAAGACAAGAAAGTTCAAGAACGTCAACAAGTGGAAGGTTAAGGACAGACCAAGATGGAGCTCTCCCCGCTAAGCGGCTCTCCGTGCACATGACTGCAATTGTAAATAGAATCTACAGTCTTCAAGATATCACAAGCCACAGTGGTATTAGCGAAAGCCGACTATCTACTGGTTTCGAAGAGACTTCCCCTGTAAAGACACCCGAGAAACACCACGCAACAGATGCCTACTGCAAATAGAAACATAAGTGGCATCGCTTTGCGCAAGCAGCTGAGTTGCATTGCCTGGACGTGTATCGCCCGTAGGCTCAGCTCCCAGCCTTCAAAATCTTCCTGGGCGTTGTGATACGGCCTTTGCTTGCCGGCGTCATAAAATGATGGTAAAAGCAGCTTCGGGGTGTCATGCGAATATCCCGGCGAACCAAGAATTCCAGCATCAGGCAAGGGAGCCATTGGCCTCGTGTGACTGAAGCCTCGCCCTCCGACCCGAAATGAGAATGGTCCATGCGCCTCCACAGACAAGTTTGTAGATGTTGAACCGTACTTGGAGGATGCAAGGTCCAGAGCAGATGATGCCTCCAAATGCGCTAGAGTCGAGGCGTAAATTGCGATCTGGTCAAGCTCGAACGTAAGCTGGTGTGTTTTTCTTCGGCTTTTTCGGGATTTTCTTTTTGTTCTTCGCATAAGAATGGGTTTAGGTGCAAATACGAAGTGCGCAGTTTGTGATCCCCAAAGACCAAGGCCAGGCTCCCTCGGATTAGTATTGCGGAAAATGGATGTAGAACCTTTTGAAACCGCTTTTCTATTATTCATCAAGCGCATCTTATAGCTTTCGGACTCTTGGTTTCGGGCGATCAAAACGAAAAGTCCAGCAGCATACGCGACGAGTGCTCGCCATTTTCGGGTGGTTCGTGATATCCCGAGAAATTCAGGACCTCTCGAGCTTCTTCCTCGTCGGAGACCATTTCATCTTCGGATATCAGAGCCAAGTCTTCTGTTTGCAGCGCTTCAGAGAGCCCCGGGGGTCCTAGTTGCAGTTGGTATTCAGAGGTTTCGTGAATGAAGCGAAGACTGCACTCATAGCTGAGACTCCCCACCTTCTTCTGCCTTAAGAAAATTTCAACGTGGTTAATTTCCAAGTACACCAATGCACTTTTTCGGTTTAATTTGGGACCAAGCGCACTGAGAGTGCGTTTGTGCTGGCGTATCTCCATAAACGGGTCCATTAGGCGAAGATGGGCGCGGTGGATAATCATCAAGGTGCTCGTGGTTTCCTGGGTAATTCGACGAGCATTTTTGCTTTCGAATTGGTGGAGAGCTTGTGGCGTGAATATGGCTAAAATCTTGTGTTCTGCATCGTTGAGCGTGGCAATCAACAGTCCATCTTGCGTGGTTTCGACAAAGGAAGCCACTCTGACCAATGGCGTGATGCCCACATTGCATTTTTTTGGCCCGTCATAGACAAGAAAGTTTTTTTTGCCGAGATTGGTGTTGAATACCTTCTGGTCCTCTATATTTTTCAAGACGGTTTCGAGAAGCCAGGAAAAGAGAATGACGCTCGCGCATTGCATACGGGTTGTCTTGAAAGTTCTCAGATGACGATTAAGGTTCAATTCAAGACATCAATTCAACACGAATCAATAGTGATTTAAGTAGTGCCAGTACATTTAACTTTTGCGACGTTCGAGTTTTGATGAAGAGGTGCGACTTTGACGCGCGATTCCAAACGTGCATTGAAGCTGCTTTCTATATACATCTAATCTTAGTCGGAGCAGCGTCTTTTTTTGGATTGAAGCATGCGGCTGAGACGTTTTGCTTCTCGTTTTTCTGACTTTTTCTTCAAGTCCTTTTCTTTTTTTGCCTTTTCTTGTTCCGACTCCCCTGCCTCGGAAAGACTGTTGATGGCCTTGAAATGTTCTTTCTGAACATTCAATTCGTTGTAGCGGACGCTCATCAAATCGTAGGCGTAGCAAATATCCATATCTTCGAAAGAAACCCTGCTAGCGCCACCAGCGAAGATGTTGCTCACAGAGTTGCCAAGATAGTTTCTGAGATCTTGCGTAACTTTCTCGTATTGCTCTGCACTTTCGATGAAACTGTGCTTTTCAGAAAACCGGGCACTGAAATGAGTGAGAAGCAATTTGCGGCAATTCATTAATTGCGACACTTTCACTGCCTCGACAACTGTTGTATGCTTCTTCGCGAGCGCTTCTTCTATGAGCTCATTTTCCAATGAGGCCTCGTGAATGAGCAAGTCACTGTTTTCACCGATGGCGGCAAATTTTGTGTTTGGCCGCGTGTCACCCGAAAAAGAGAGTTTGAACGTGTCGGCCTCGGTCAATTGAAACGTGATGCTCACAGAGTATGCCCAATTGCAATGGATTGCACGGACAGTTTGGAAATTAGCGAGACGAAGGTCATGAAACATCCTTTGCTTGAATTCTTGAGTGAGAGGAACAGGTGGAATTTTTTCCTTTTCAATCTTTCCCGAACATTCTTTATCCAAGACCGTATTCTGGAACGATTCCACACAAACTTGGCGGATCTCTGCTTCTGGATTCGCCACAAATTGCTCACAGCTCACGTAAATGATCCTGGTCATGTCTATCTCTTGTGAAAGACCTTCAAAATTGAACCATTCTCTAACAAAGTGACTATATTGCCAGGGTGCGATGAGGTACAATTTTTTGTCCGAGTCTTTGTTTTGTTCGTACCATGCTCTGATGATCGAGACCAAGCCCAAGTGGTGGTCGGCATGTAGGTGACTCAAGAAAATCAACGTCAACTCTTCCATGACTTGCTTGAACTGCTCCTTGTTATGATGTCCGAAATTACGGAGCATAGAGCTGAGGGTGTTTTCGCCGCCATCAAGGATGATCAGGCTGAATTTTATTTCTCCACCTTTTTCATCGATGTAGGGAATTCTGATAAGGTTTGAAAGAACGTTTCTGTGAATCGAAGGAAGTGCTGAGCCCGTTCCGAGAGTGACAACTTGGACATGGTCTTTTATGTTTTGCGCCAGAGGGTTGGGGCCGATTGTGAGAACTTCCTCGTTCAACACAGATGTTTTAAGGGACTTGTTGGAGATTTCCTTGTCGAAAATAGACTCCCACGACTTTGGAGACTTCTCGTCGCCTTCGTAACTCACTCCCGACGGGTCAATATCGAACTTTTGATGCGACTGCAACTTGTAATATTTACTTAGCTCCTGATGAGCCTCAAAGTAGGGCAAGTTGAAATTATGCCTCATGATGCACTTAAGTTTGAGCAAATGCGTTGCGTACGTTCTGAAAACAAGAGTGTCATCTGCCACGCTGGGATGGCTTATAACATGCTTGCAATCAGCCGGAAACTTCTGGATAAAGTCAGTATATGCCTGCAGTTGGAAGTCCACAGCATCTCCCAAAAGATGATAAACTAAGCCGATTTGTTCCGGTCCGTGATGATCCGCGGTGGAAAAGAAGGCTGAGCTGGTAATGGTGTTTTGAAGGTAGCGCTCATCGGGGATATCGAGAATGAGCATTTTTGGAAAACTCTTAGACAGGCCAATAACTTGATGAGACTCCACCATCTCACCTTTGTCGTTTTCTACGGCCTGACCTTCAGTCAACTTTCTGAAGTCGATTCCTGGCTTGATACCCAACGCCTTTGCCTTGGCAGGGTCGAACTTGCCGCGGACAGGTAAGAACCGCACGAGATAATTAAGTGAAGGCTGCTCCGATACATCGGCTAGCTGCGACGGGTTGGGAAGCGCTGCGTACGTCTGTAAGTCATGATCACTGGTGTCAGTTTTGGTCTGGGCCGGTGGTGTGGAAGCAGGGAACATCATGGAAATCAAATTCTTTAAGTATTCGGCCAATGATGA
>JAKUBD010000278.1:0-12898 GCA_030563125.1 Metschnikowia laotica
GCCAGTCACCGTCTTCGATGACCCCTTTGTTCATATGGGCTTTCTGGATGGCCTAGGATCACCGACATCCAATTTCCATCGGGGCCAGGCGGCGAGATAAAGTGGGCTGATGCCCAACTCCGCTTTGCGTCTCCACTCGCTAGATCGGTCTTTGAGAGACGTATTCAGCTTCTTGGCTTTTCCGATTTGTTCGTCGGGTCCAGCAAAACCGTTGAAAGCCCAAACGGTGTCGCCCGCTGCACCACCACTAGCGTATCGTCTCGCCTAGGATTTAACAGAAATGTTTTGGTGCTCAAGACGGCGCTTGGATTCGAGGAGCTTGCTGAACACGAACTAACCGTCGCCAATAGCTTCAACCTACCCATGCAACTGGTGTTCTGTAATAGTGAAGGCTTCACATTTGTCCTTTCGCTTTCGGAGTGACTACGATTCGCAGCCAGTGCTTGCGACTTGAAACGAGAATAGAAATATAAATGAAAGAAAAATATGAAAGAGAAAGACAGAGGTAGTAGTACGTAAAATGTTTGTGCCACATGGTCATGATTTCCATTGCAGATGCAGGTGGCTGCAAAAAGCTTCGCCGTCTATAAGTTGATAGAATTCCCGCGTCCATTTAAGGAGCCGGAAAAAGACACACGCTGGTGCGAGGCTCATCTGCGGCGGCCGCGGGGAACCAGGAGCTGCAGCGCCGCCTTGCACGGCAGTTGGGTGCGGCGCCAGGACGAGACGCATAGCGGGGAGCAAGCTGGTGTTTGGGTTGAGAAAATGGTGGTTTGGGTGAAAGAAAAAATAGAAGAGCAGGGAGTGTTTTCGGGTGAGCCACTATGACTAGAGCAGTCTGAGTATAAGTTTTCACATTTTTCCAGGTCTTTTTTTTTCATAGTCTTTCTGTTTCTGGTTTTCCTGAAATTAGTGCGTCTGGTGTCAATCGTGTCACCAGAGATGAGCATCCAAACACCCGCGCGGCGGAGGTGGGTACCGCTTGACGCGGCATGAACAGAAGGGAACTGCCCTTCTTCTTCATCAGTTCACACTTGCGGCGCCAAACATGTCGATAGACTTGAAAGAAATTGAAGCATTTGCCGTCCGTGTCGCCGAGGAAGCCGGCCAGCTTCTCCTCAATGAATCAGAAAGACACTCGTCCGCCAGCCAGGATCAGAGAATCAAGATGAACTCCGTTGACATCGTCACGGAAACCGACGAGAAGATTGAACGGTTCATTCGCCAAAAAATCCTCGCCAAGTACCCGACCCACGACTTTGTGGGTGAAGAGTCGTACTCGGCGGGTCAGACCAAGCGGTACTTGGTCACCGACGAACCTACGTGGGTCGTGGACCCATTGGACGGCACTGTCAATTACGTGCATATGTTCCCAATGATCTGCGTGTCGATTGGGTTTTGCGTGGGTGGCAAGCCCGTGGCAGGAGCCATCAACGCTCCGTTTCTTCGCCAAACGTTCTCCGCCCATCAGGGAGGCGGGGCATGGCTCAATCAAAAGACTGCGTTGCCACTACAACAGAGACCGCTTCCGGCCGACGCACCCAAAGGCTGTTTGTTTTCTTGCGAATGGGGCAAGGACCGCCGCAACATTCCGGGCTCCAATTTGCTGCGCAAGGTGTCTTCGTTCGTCAACATGGCTGCACAGATTGGGAATACATCGTTGCCAGGAATGAGCCACGGTGTGCGCAGCATGGGCTCTGCATCGCTCGATCTTTGTTTTGTTGCAACCGGAGCGTTCGACATTTGGTGGGAAGGTGGCTGCTGGGAGTGGGATGTGTGTGCGGGCATCATCATTGTTGAGGAGAGTGGTGGGTTGGTCACCACAGCCAACGCTCCAAGTGATCGAGCCGTCATCCCTCCAGTGGAATTGGGCGGCAGACTATATTTGGCGATCCGTGGCGCTGCCGACGCCGAGAACGAGACTGGCCGTGATGCCCAAGAACGTGTTGTGAGAGCAGTGTGGGATCGTGTGGAGCAGCTCGACTACGAACGGCCAGCGTGAGGAGTGTGCGAGCAGCCTGAGATTTGCGGTTCTCAAGTCGTCCTGAAATCAACATGCGTAGGACTTTATAGATTTCATCTGCAAGAAGGAAGAGGTGAGAAAGCGGGTACCTCATGGGTTGATGAGGGGAGGAGAGAATAGCAGCTTGAGAGAATGGGCCGGAGGAAAATTGCCAGAAACCGCATAATTGGGGCACCTATAAAAAAAAAAAAATATAGAAGAAGAAGCTAAAAACGATGAACAATCCCGCGACATGGCTCTGCGACATGCCAGGCGAGGGTGGTGATCGCGGGTGGATCCCGATACAGAAACTCGCAGTCTCAGCATTCAAAATACACCCAAATCAAGGACAACTGCAGCTCCACCTGCCCAATATGAACTCGATTTACGATTCGGACAATCCTTATGAAAACGGCTGGGCGACCCCTGGCTCCCCGCTAGAAACGCTGCACTTTTCCATCCACGAGCCAGTCTCCGGGACCACTTCCAATTCGGCCTCCACCAAGATCTTCAACAAAGTGCCCTCGCAGTACAAGTCCCTCTTTGAGGAGCTCCGCGGCACAGTCTCGACCGTGTCCAGTCTTGAAGCACGTGTCTTCACACCTTTGACGGAAAGCGGGTTTCTCTCGCCCCGCCAATGCTCACTGATTATTGACGCCTTGTATAATCACGACTTGGTGCCTCCTGGCGACGAAAACAACTTCTACCACGCATTGGGACTCGTTGCTCTTGAGATAGAAGACGCGGGTCAAGGCGACTATGTCACGTTGCAGTTGAAACTCAACTCGGGGCTTCCGCAATTGCCAGAGCCCGTGTTTGCCCTCCTCATGGGTACCACCAGCGGTGGATCGGCACTAGATGCGCCGTTGGACCCGTTGAGCCTTCAGATGGCAAACACATCCATTGGAGATGATGCCGCGGAAGCTCTGGCTGCCGTTGCAACACCAACCAGAGAACACAGGTGGCCCGAGCCCTCGCAGGACTCGATAGACTCGCCTGATACCTCTGCCCTTCAGATAGACCCTGACGCCACACTTCCCGAGTCGATCCATGTCAATGATTTGCCATACATCAACAAGTATTTGACAGATATCCGCGACAAGTTCCGGCCGCTCGTCGAAAACAACGATAGCATCAAAATCAAGGAGGTGCCCGAGAAAGAGGGTTTGCTTTTCAAGCACATCAACTATGCCATCTCGCACCAGATCAATTTCGGCACCAACAACCCATCAGGGCCTAAAAAAGTCGTTCGTCGGTACTCCGACTTTGTGTGGCTCATTGAATTCCTTCTCAAGAAGTATCCCTTCCGTGTCATTCCAGGCTTGCCTCCCAAGAAGTTTACGGGTATGTTGCTATTTTTTTTTTTTTTGTTCCGTGGAGCCAAAGAAAATTTTCTGCTTGCACTTATGTTGATGGCCTTTCAACAGTTTTGGCTACCGATTGTTTCTTTTGGGAATACTAACTGACATAGTAGGCGCGTCACCCGATTCTCAATTCCTTCAGAGAAGAAGAAGAGGTTTGCACCGCTTTTTGAACCAGCTTGTAAAGCATCCGGTGTTGAGAGAAGAGCCCATTGTCGTAACGTTTTTATCGGTGCCAACCGACTTGACATCATGGAAAAAACAGGCCCGCATTGACTACTCTTTGGAGTTTAAGGGACAGAAAATCCTGACAGACTTTATAAATTCGATTTGGCCCTCTGTCGGTGAGGAGTTCTTACAGAACTGGAAAAAGGCAGAGCAAACCATGCCCAAGTTGATCGAGATCTGGACGAAGACCGTGATGCTCGTCGAGCGTCACGAAAAACGACAGCAACAAGTTGCGTTTGATAATAGCAAGTTCGTGGAGATGATCACCAAGTTCTCCAATCTCGACGATGCCTTGTACTCGCACAAAGAACCGCAAGACCGAATCATAGCGTCTCAGAATGCCGATGACACGTCAGCGCTCAACGACTCACTTGCAAGCATCGCGAGTTTCTTCAACAAAACGTCTACTCTTCTCATTGACGAAAGTTACAGCATCAACACCACCATATTGGAAAAGTTTAAAAACTACTTGGACTACCTATACTCCTTCGAGGAGTTGTTTGAGAGGTCCAAACGACTTTCAGTCAATAACATTCCACAACTTCAGCAGCGCATCCGTGAAAACGAGGAGAAGTATCAGAAACTCTCCAAAGATGACGTGGATATCAAGGGCAGTGAGCTTGTCAAACTAAGGCAAGTTATTGTGGACGACAAACAAGAGATATTCCAGCAACTTAACAGGGACTGGCTCATCAAAAGTTGCTGCTTCGAGGAATACATGATGTTCCAAGAAACGCAGTTTTTGATTTCGGAGGCGTGGCTTGACTGGTGCAAAGGCCGCCACGCATTCCAAGCAAAATACACAGAGCTTCATGAGGGCGTGGCAGACCATGTGGCTTCGGAGCTCCCCATGAGCCGTTGATTGATAATGACGGCGAAAGCCAAAAGCTATAGGGTTGAAAAGAAATAAGAAAAACGAAAAAAAAAAAACGGGTTCAGGGCTGATTAAGATGAACAGCAAATCCGGCTAAATAGTGTGGATCCACTTCAGCTGTCAGAGACAGCTTGCTGCCAATCCAGGATCAATGCGTGCTGTTCGACATCCAAGTTGTCATCAAAATGCTTTTTGTCCAAGATTTTAGCGATGTTCAACGCCTTCTTGGCCTCATCGAACTTCGTCGTTCCATGCAACTTGGCTAGAATACTCCCGACTTGGATCCCCAAAGCGGCGCCTTGAGGGTAGCCCACGTCAAACCCCTCTTGCAATGCCAGTTCCTTGCCCTGGACAAGTCCGTCCAAGTAGCCCTGATTGGCATGGGCCCGCTGCAAGTGAGCGTAAGGAGAAACGGCGTCGTCGTCGCTGCCCCACACTTCGTCATCCGATGCGGCAGATGCGGCAGATGCGGTTACACGAGCCGTTTTAATACTCGACTGGGGCTTGGATGTGACGTGACAGTCGCCGGTACAGGGCATCGCAGGTGAGATGTAGTGGGGGTGGGCTAGTCTGAGAGCCAAGTTCATACCGATGATCATACTGCACACAGTGCTGGGAATGGCCCAGCGTATTGGGCGGCCGGAACAAGCGAGTCGGCGGCAACATTATGAGCTCGGGCGAAGAGCAGAAAAGCAAAGAGGCCGGTTTTCTGGCTGTGGCCCGCGACCAGGCGTCGCAGCACAACACACTCCCGCCAAAGGGAGGCACCCAAGTAGCAATAGATTCAGATCGCTGGCGCGCACGTGACATCACCAGTTTGAGTATGCGACTAGTCCTGCTACAACGGGTCCAAAGTGCAATCTCTCACCCTTTCTCTTTTCCCTATCGAGAACTAGCAGTTGGCCTGGAACACACACGTGCTCATTGCCAACCAACCCACAAAGTCGTCACTCATTTATCCGTCTCATTCGACGCGCGAAAGGTGCTGGGAACCTTTGACAAATTTACACTAGTTAGTGCTGGCGATTGTGTCGAAAGTGCAGAGTACCAAGGGGGCTAATTTTGCGGTAAACAAAAAGAATATAGATCTGCCCATTACTCCGCACGAACAAAAGTGAGCAAGTCAGTTTTCGAAGCGTTGAACAAGCCGCCGCCAAAACACGACACCGCCACATAAACAAAGGGAGGTGATAACCAAAGAAAGAGACCAGAGGACACTAGCCGGTCGTCCTTTACGAAATATCCAACCCAACTCAGCAGTCGACTGTTTTTACACGCGATGGCAGAAAATCTTGTCACTCAGGTCACACAGGATGTGGGCGGGAGCAATCTAAATTACAATAGCGGAGATTTCAACGTGGACTACAGCTCGAAAATCCAGTTGAACATACGCGGTCGGTCGTTCAAGATCACGCGCGACGAGCTCATGAGCTTGCCGGAGAGCATTCTTTTGAGCTTGTTCCCCAATGGCGTGTTCACAGACATCAACGGACAGGTGATCCACAACTTAACGGAAGACGATGTTGTGTTTGTGAACTTCGACCCGGACTGCTTCGAATACATTTTGAAGACGTTTGGCGATGCCAACGACGACCTCCAGGCGACGGGCAACCTTTCGCCACAGGTGACTAACATGAGTGCCCGGAGCGACGCCGCGGTGTCTGTGCTCCAGACAAAACCGGCCATCATTGTGTTGCGCGAGGATCTCGACTACTACGTGATTCCGCCCGTGGCCGGGTGCACCGCCGAGGAGGTGAAGCACTTGAAGCTCGAGGTTGCGCAGAAACTCATGGGAAACAAGCTGGTGTTTTCTGGGCTTGGCTACGACTCGGCGCTGACCACGGCGGCGGGCCAGACACACGGGCCTGCCGAACAGCACTTGTTTGACATGTTATGTTCGTCGGGATACCAGCGGACCGAGGTGTGGGGCAGCCGGTCGATGGAGCCCAACCGGTGTGTGATCCAGTCGCTCCTGTTGGTGCGGCTCGTGGCGGCACAGCCCACGCCGCCCGAGTCTCCGTCGTTGGACCCTGTGACGTCGAATGCGTCTGGACGGTCGAGATCTCGGTCGAGAATTGCTACGTTGGCCAGTAGCGCCGGGCGCGCCGCGTCGCGGTCGTTGTCGCGGAGCAAGAAGACAGCCGAGGCCAACTACTCGAAGTTGTTGTTGTTTTGGAGAAAGCCCGCAAGAAAGTGTTGGTGGTCGAACCAAGAAATCGAGATTTCCTTGGGCGCAGGGGTGTCGTCTGCGGCTCTTGCGCTGCTCGGACCTTCCACGAAGGTGAAGGTACACGTCCGCAGAGTGTGGACGTTGGAGTTGTCTGTGGTGGGAGTACAATGATGACGTTGGTTTGCGATTGCGTTGCGCTCTCATTAATGCCGCTGGTCGCCCTGCCTTCGCCAAGGCTTGCTGGGCATAATTTATCACTACCTCGCGGGAGTCTTTTTGGACCACGGGCAAGTAAACAAAGAATAGATTATTAATTTGAGTGGTGCAGTAGAGTGATGGACTTCAGGAGGAAGGAAGAGAGTGACGGAACGTCTCCTTGGTTGATTTAGTTGACTTGGACTGATTCTTACGTTTCGCTTTATTTGATTTGATCTGATTTGGTCCGATTTGGTCCGATTTGGTCCGATTTGGTCCTATTTGGTCCTACCTGATCTGACTCAATCTCACATAATCCAACTTTATCTCACCTGATCACAATTGATATTCTGATATTCCTCATTTTCTACTTTTATCAACTTCTCACCGCTTCATTACATTTGATCTCATCATTTTAATTTTCCCAAACCTCCTACGTCCCAAAAACTCCATTTTTCCAGAAACGCCCTTCAAGTGGCTCGCCTTTTCCAAGCTACCCACAGTCCCACGTCTGCCACCCCTTGCCATCTTCCAAAACCGCCTCGTCGTTCGCTCACCTCCACCACTGATTCTTCGCGTCGCGCCGCGCCTACACCTTCACCACCAACGCGTACTTCTCTTCTTCCACATGGCCACACAATATCAACAGGAAAAACTCCAACACACGCCGTGGGTGGAGAAATACCGGCCCAAAAACCTCGACGACGTGGCGTCGCAGGACCACGCAGTCAAGGTTTTGAAGAAAACCCTACAGCTGGCAAACTTGCCCCACATGCTCTTCTACGGACCGCCCGGCACAGGAAAAACGTCCACGGTGTTGGCGCTCGCCAAACAGCTCTACGGACCCCGCCTATATAAGCTGCGTGTTCTTGAGCTCAACGCCTCCGACGAGAGAGGAATCTCCATTGTCCGCCAGAAGATCAAGAACTTCGCCCGGCTCACCGTGTCCAACCCGACCCCCGAGGATTTGGCCAGCTACCCTTGTCCTCCATACAAAATCATCGTTTTGGACGAGGCCGACTCCATGACCAACGATGCCCAGTCTGCTTTGCGGCGCACCATGGAAAACTACTCGGGGGTGACGCGGTTCTGTTTGATCTGTAACTACATCACCCGCATCATCGACCCGTTGGCGTCTCGGTGCCTGAAGTTCCGTTTCCGTCTGCTTGACAACGACAACGCGTTGGCCCGCTTGCAGCACATTGCCGATGTGGAGGGTGTGCGGTTGCAATCGCTCGCTGTGTATGATGAGCTTCTTGCTGTTTCTCGCGGTGACTTGAGAAAGGCCATCACGTACTTGCAGTCGGCTGCTCGTTTGGATGCTACGTTGCAACTTGCTACTGACGAAGAACTGCGCCACGAGGGCATTTCCGTCGACACCGTGCGAGAAATTGCCGGCGTTGTGGACACCGACACCATGCTGGCGCTTGTGCACGTCATCAAATCTGGCAGTCAGCCTGACATTGCCGCTGCCGTACACCAAGCCGTTCTTCAGGGCTGGAGTGCCCAGCAGGTGTCCGACCAGCTTCATGACTTGTTGCTTTTGGACGATCTGTTATCCACTGTGCAGAAAAACTCCATCGCCGAGTTGTTGTTCCAAACCGACCGCCGTTTGAACAGCGGCACCGACGAGCACATACAATTGTTGGACTTGCTGTTGCAAATCTCCAAGGCTTTCTGAGTCTTTGCTTGAGAGTGCTACACTCCGAGATAATAATAGTAGGCCATGGGCTCTAAAGCCGCGCCTGTTTATAGCATTTCCTAAGTCATTTCTCTATCATTGTCATGTATTTACTTCCCGGGTTGTGGCTGGCCGCCTTGCTGGCGTTGCATGGGCATGAATGGAGCTTGGAACCCTGGAGGGAACCCTGGGGGAACCATGTTAGGCGGCATGCCTGGATACATGGCAGGGCCCTGACTACCTGGATTGCCCTGGTTGCCCTGACCATTTCCAGGACCTCCTGGAACACCCTGCATTGGAGCACCCATCGCCCTTGGCGGAAACTTCATCCAGTGTGGAATTTCGCCGTGTTGCCCACTGCCCTGAATATGGGCTGGGACTTGGCCCTGAGGCTGGTGTTGAGGTTGGCCCTGGTGTTGAACCGCCTGGCCCTTTTCGTTTGGGTTGACTCCTCTATTCGGACCTTGACGGCCTCCCATCACGCCTGCGATGGCTCCAGATTGCCCGTTCTGTTGCGATGGGTCCTGGGTCATACCTGGTGGAACGCGCATTCCTGGTGGAAACATACCTGGGTGTGGAGGGTACATGCCGCGAGGTTGTTGCTGGCCACCGGGTTGCATGCCTGGAGGAGGCATCGTTTGATATTGTGGATAATACTGGGGCAAAGGAATGGATGAGCGTGGGGCTGCTTGAGAGTCACTACCTTCGCCTTCCTTGTGGGGCTGGCTGGTGGCTCTGGACGTGTCGCTCGAAACGCGATTGGGGACCCTACCATGAGGAGGGTTCATCGCCATGCCGGGTTGTGGGAACTCATTAGGAGAAGGCGGGACAGCACCCGCATCGCCTCCTTGTTTCTTCATTAACGAGAGGAAAAACGTGTCGTTGGTGCCAGGACCAGCCCCTGGTGCACCTGCAAAGTGTGGAATTGGTGGAGCGCCGTGCATTGGGCCTGGAGGCATGGGGAACCCTGGAGGTGCACCACGAAGCTGCGAATCCATGGCAGGATGTGGTTTGGCCTTCTCTGGAGAAATGTTCTGCAGAGCTGGGCGTGGGACTGGGTTGGCTGGTTCAGGATGATAGAGACCAGTTTCTCCGTGCTGTTGTTTAGAGTTCATGCCCGGAGGTGGACCACTAGGAACTCTTTGTTGTAGCTTGTAGGACTCAGATGCAGTGGGTGTAGAACTCTGAGGCCCAGCTTTGGGCTCATGGCTGAAGAAGCGCAGTCCGCCACCGTTGATGTCGCTGCTTGACGTCGACCGCACACTGTTGGACCTGGCGCCCTGAGGACGCGTGGGCCCCGGTGTTTCCGCCAGTGGCGTAGAGTTGGCAGAGCTGCCGAAAAATGACGAGAAACGAGAATTCTTGATTTCGGCTTGCTTGGGACCTGGCGAAGGATGGTGCTCCACAGATTCTTTTGGCTGGACAAATGAAAAGAAGCTATCCACATCGTTACGATGGGCCCCGGCATCTTCGGCATCATAATCGGGATTTGCGGGCTTGTTGCGGCTGTTCTCCTGGTGCATCTTCTGCTTCCAGCGCTCAAAATCCTCGACGGTGCTTCCCATATCCATACGCAAATCCGGGCCGGTGCCGGGAGTGTCCCACTCCGGCATCTCTTCTTCCCCGGTCTCACCCAAAAGCTGGGAAATTTTTTCCAGTGACATGCCGTCCAACTCGGAGCCGTTCAAGAAGCCTGCCGGCTTGCGCTCCCACTTCTGGGAGTCCACTGGGTTGGTGTTCGATGTGCCATGGTGGCCGCGGCGATTCCGTCTGCCCTGCCCGCTGTTGTGGCTGGCGTGGTCGTGATGATTCTTGTCACGACCATCACGACCCTCACGACCACTGCCATCCGAATTCTTTCCCCTGGCCAATCTCCAAAACAGGTGCGCTGGAATCCGCGACTTGTCTAGAGCCTCGACCCCGGGTTCATTTCTAAGCTGAATAAGCGTCTTGATGGTGTAGACGTTGGCAGAAGCGCTTTTCGTGCTGGGCATAAAGTCCAGAATGGACATGCGCCGTTGCGGGCGTGTTTGCACGGTTTCATGTTGACCCTCGGGCTCTGGTGTGCTCTCTCTGGCGGCATTGGCCACGGCTGAATCAAGCAATTTTGAAAGAGCATTGCCGGGCTCAAGACTGCCGCCTGCAGATTCGCTGGGGATGCTTCCAGCCATCAGTGCGTTGATGATGGCCGGGTCGTTCAAAATATCGTTGCTCATAGCGGAGAAGTGGGGAGTTCACCGCTTATATGCTGGTGTCTTCGAGTGTTTTAAGCCCTGATGTGGGGTGATGTGAAATTTCGAGGACGGATGAAATCCACTGTTTCCAAAACTTCCGACGGTTGTCACGAAAAATTAAGAGACGCGGATGTTGACGGGTTGACAAAGGCTTTTGAAAATCTAAAGAATGCCAGTTTGTTTCGAAAACGTACAGGCAGATGTGACAATTCGAAGCGTGAAACCGGAGGTTTTCGAGAATGAAACGTGAAATGTGTTTCAGGTGCAATTGAAGAAACGTGAAACAAAGCTGAAACAGAGGAGCAATACGTTTCAGGCTAAGGGGCTGCGTCGTCGATTCAAAAGGCCCGTTTGTGTTGAGGAAGTGAGTGGGTGGAGGACGCTTGATCGTTGGAAGGGATTATGTCACCGCAAGGTCGTGCGAAGGCCGTCGCGGCGGCAGCCGCGCATTGTTTTGCGCGGGGCCAGGCGTTTGCAGCCGGTCAGCGTGACAAGGACAAATGCAAAAATGTTTCAATGTTGTGGGGGATTGTTCGAGAAGTGTTTCTGAAGTGTTGCATCAGTGTTTCAAAAGCACCCAAGTGTCTTGATTTGTTTGGCCTGTTCATCATACAAAGGTTCGTCTCGCTCCCGTCTCAACATCGTTTCATATTACTCGCGCCCACTTGTGTAAAAAACCACATATTATTAACATTAACATTAATATGAATATAAACATAAACATAAACACAAATAGAAATAAAAATATAAAAAAAAGGGACTTAACGTCTCGAACAAACACAGATTTTTATAATTTCCCGAAACTACGCGGGTCTAGTTTCAGACGAACGGCTGTCAAACTTCGGATTCGATTCCCCAAACGAAAGCAAGCTTGACAAAGCACCATCGCCTGAAATTTCAGTGACTTTTTGCAAACCGGACATTCATCTCTTTTTCGAAAGTAGTTCTGTCAATGATACAATTTGTAACTTTTTCCTTGAGCTGCAACTTGGCGGTTGCCACTCTGCTGAGGCGGAAATGATAAAATGTGGTCCTTTTGTTTTGAGCTTTTTAAAAAAAAAAACAAAAAAATCAAACAAAGCAACTTTGCTGTTCATTTTTCGATTGTGTGAACAATTTTTTTGAACACGTATCCGTGATCTGGCCCCCCAAAATTGTTGTTGTGAGCTTATGCCGATTGCCATGGACCCCGAGTTCCCCAACGCAGGTTGTGAAGCGGCACGCCTTGAAGCCAACTCTCGAAAAAAAAAAAACATGTGGAAGCATTTGTAAGTTCTTTATTTTCGTATTCTTGCATGTTATTTTTCCTTTCTCTTTTTTTTCTTTTTGTGTTCCCATCGACAGTCAAAGTACCGTAAGCGGAGCTCCTAGCTCCCAACCCGGGACTTTTGTCGGTATTAGAAACACTAACAACTAAAAACACAATCCCTGGATGTTTTGGCTTTGAAACATTTTCAGTGATTATGAAATGAATTTGTCAACCTAGATGTCTTTCTAAATCAGATGAGCAAATCGTCACGTTTGACGTTCGTCTTCTGTAAAAAGCTCGTATGAAACAGACAACTCTCGATAATCGGTTTGGAGTTTCTTTTTTCTTTTTTTTTCTCAGTTTTTGCTTGTCACTCGCTATACTTGAACATTTTCAAACCGCAGGGATTCTGGCCAGTACCGTGTTTTACTTCGCATGATAAACTTCTCGGAATATAACAATCACAACTTAGAATTCCCAGTTCGAAGCTGTTTTTGATATTTCCTTCGTGCATCACGAGATTGAAATTTATACCGCAGAATGCCGTCGTATAGTTTGTTCCTCTTGCTGATTTTGTATATGAAAGGCCTTTGTTCTGGAAGTGGTGGCGACGGTACACAAAGTTCCCAATTTTGTGTTTGTGCCGAATTCCATTTTTGGGCTCTCAATGCCGCAGCAAGATCGCCCAGCCTCTCATTTAGATTTGGTAGCTCTGTTTTCTCAAAGTTGCTGCTGTGGCAAGTGTTCCCAGGGCTTTTGTAAATCAGACTCGTTGTGCCCACTTTTCAATGCTCATTTGCGATTCACGTTCAAAAAGCATCTTTCCAGCTCTTTTGCGTCATCATTATTATCATCATCATCATCATCATCATCATCATCATCATCATCATCATCATCATCATCA